>QOCX01000074.1:241238-274746 GCA_005959815.1 Sarcophaga bullata
TGCAACATACGAGCATCAAAAACAAAAAAAAAAAAAACAAAAACACTGTGCTACACGATAATAAATTAATTAAAATTGTAATTATCATACTATAACCTATCTGCTCATACCAACCATGTTGTATGTGTTAATTATATCGATGAATGACATGGACACACATAGTTTTACGAACAACAGATTTTCGAGAAACTATTCATAATAATTTTATTTACTTTTAGAGGTATTCCACAACAGACTGCTGAAATATTTGTTTTGTTTTGTTTTGTTTGCTGCATATT
Organism: Sarcophaga bullata; assembly: GCA_005959815.1. Lineage (NCBI taxonomy): Eukaryota > Metazoa > Arthropoda > Insecta > Diptera > Sarcophagidae > Sarcophaga > Sarcophaga bullata. The sequence continues at coordinate 241,517 of QOCX01000074.1, forward strand.
TTGTTTTGTTCGAGCTGGGATTAGAACGAACCACGGCCTCTCGTTTAATAACCTTTATTAATATGTGATCCAAAGGCAACCACTTCGCATGACTCATCAAACAATGTTGTCAGATTACGCTTGTGGTTGTACACGCATTTCAAAAGTTATTAAGCATAGCATACCACAGAGCATAGCTAAATATTTGTTTGCTGAGATTTCTGTTATACAGTGTTAATTTTTTAAGTTGTTTTTAATGTATAGCCAAAATATAAAACATTACGGTCATAAACTTAAAAATTGGTAACGAATATAGAAGAAAAAAGTATATAAACCAATTCGATTGATTTTTTTTTCAAATATTAACCAATGCATTGAAAGAACAAAAACTGTTACGGTTAAGAGATTAAGCCACAAAATAAAAAAAAATAATAAAATAAAAACAAAAAACAATAAATAAAAATGTATATAAGAGTCCATTAACCCAGCTCTAGTAAATATATCACAGTATTTTTTATTTAAGGCTGCACCTGTTAAAATCTTTATAGGAAGAGAGTGATATTGAAAAAAAAAAAAGAAAAAAAAACATGGACGGCATTTAATAGTTTTTATTCAGTATAGTTTTGGTTTTTGTTTCTCTTGTCGATATTCGTTTCTTTTTGTATTGCAAAATCATTGACTGTGTCCGTTAGGCCATGAAATAGAAGTTAGTAAAGTAAGTTGGCAATATAATGGCCAAAAACCGTTAAAAAAAAAGTGGAAAACAAAAACTACACTTGTTAAATTATTTTTTCCCATTTGCTCTCTCTACTCTAGATAAAGACAACTCCTATTTTTTTTATTATTACAGTAACAGACAAAAATATTCTAACGACTAAGAATAATATACGACTGAAAATGGTAACCAGAACTTAATTTATGTCAGTGCAGTAACCCTAAGACAAAATGGCAACGTTTAAAAATATCGCAAGTCTACTTAAATGAGTGAAAAATATTTTGAAAAGTAGATCGAACGCTTCTACGCAAGATGTGAAGACGACAATGATGAACATCTCTTTATACTTTGAGGGATTGGATAATCGTCGAATATCCTTTAAAGCGAACATGATCCCCAACTCTGCAATTGAATTTTGAGTTACTGTGGGATGTTTTTAATTAAAGCGATTATAGAGCATATTCTTAAATTACCGCCATGTTAGAATTAGACATATTGGAGGACGTATTGTATTACACTAATTTTGCTTTAGAAACATCACGCCAATAATTGTGAAGTACGAGGCAACAATTCCCCACAGCTGGTAGTAATTCTTTGCGATTAATTTTTACAAAAAAATCACTGGATCTATGACTTGTTCCGTTTAATTGTGAATGTAATTTTGAGACAAAAAAGTAGTATGGTCTAGTATGATAGGTGACACTTTAAGCAGTCAATATTCATGACGCTCATGGTAAATCTTAGTCTCACTTTGGGCAGAATAAATAGTAGGATCCGTTTAGAATCGTATTAAAATTTTGTTCATTGATTTATAAGCAAGAATTTATTGAAATAAAACCGCAAGTACGACCTATTGCCGAACGTGTAAGGTCTCAGAAATATTCAGAAGTTTGGTTTTATTTATTTTTATTTATTTATTATTTATTATTATTTTTATTTTTATTTATTTTTGATGTAATAATAAAAGCAGCAAAAAATTACACACAATAACAACAGATTGTAATAAAATATTATCAGTTTTACTTAATTCAACTCTATATTTATAAAATTAATTATTTTAAGTGTTTTATTTGGTTTCCAGTGTACTTCCAAGTGATAGCAAAGAAAAAAATGTGATTTGGGAAAAGTATTCCTTTCTTTTGGCCAACGAAAAGAAAAAAAAAAACAAAAAGTAACTGTTATTGTTATAGCCATAGCTGGGTCACGGTTTTATATTTTATTTTCTGTTTATTTTTTTTTTATTATCTTTTGACTTTCAATACTCATTCGTTTTTGTTTTTGTTTTTTGCTTAAAATTTAGCAGGTCTTTTCATTTCGATTAGAATTGTAATTTAATGCCACTTGTATGTTATTTTGGTACTTTATAAACTACACTTGACTGGTTACCATCCATACTACAATATCCATCCATTTAATTTATATTCCTCCACCTGATGATGATGATTGCATTTCGAAAGACAAAGAAATAAAAGGGTTTCACAAAAAGTGTATAGGATTTATGAAATAAAAGATTAAGTTTTGTTAACATTTACAAAATGAAAACAATTAAAAAGGGCACAAATTACGATGTTTTTTTATGACATATAAAGTACTTTTAATTAATTAAAATGGTACGTTTTTTTTAGTACTTCATTACTAAACTAAACTTTTGCTAACTTATAGTCACAGAGAGAATTAAGAATTATACAAATAAATTAAAAAAAAAGGATAACACTGGAGTGGTATCACCTAAGCCCAATAATTCTAGATCTATCAAAGAACCCTTTCAGAAGGCATAAAAATAACAGGAGCAAATCGCATATCAGGGCTGTCAAGAGGGAGGTAGGTAATGCCGCTGTGTGGAGCTTTCTGATAACTTTATCTTGTGTTTATAAGTTGCCATATGGCAAGAACTTGAACACATAACGCTGAAAATATATTAAGAAAGTTGCCACCTTTTGTTGCGTAATAACAATCTAGGAATACATTTTTGTAGTTCTTGTCAATATTATTCAGTATTTGGTGACAAAAACAAAAAAAAAAAAAAAAATCTTTCAATATTCATAATTTTAATGTCTCCTTTCGGCAGACCCTGTATTTTTTTGATTCAATCAGAGTATCATCTGTCTGATGATATTATTATTTTATTTATTTTTTTCAATAGACATGATTTTCTGTTATATTGCGATATTGTGATTCCATTACAATCAATATTTCATTCTTCATGATAATGTTATTGTTGTTAACGATAATAATAATGATGATGATGACGATGATGATGGTGTACATAACATGGTACTCTGATGGTGATGAAGCATATCTATAGACCGGGTTCATTCAGTTAGGGTTTTATGCACTTGTGATTTTTCACATTTCATTAGTTTTTCCAACTGGTTTTTTTTTTGTTTGTTACTTTTTTCTTTTCGAATTCTTTTTTCTAATTCTTGTTTATTTTTTCGAAATTTTATTTTGACAGTTTGACAACAACATCATTTCCGTTTTACATGCTTACGGGTTTATTCTATTATTTTTTTTTTTTGGAGGATTTCATCTATCAAATAAAAATAAAACAACTTCAAAAGAAAAAAAACTTTCACTATTTGTTTCTAATTTCTATAGAAATTGACACAGACAAAAATTTAGGTTTCCGTTGTTTAAATCATTAAGTACCGAAGAATTTGTAATTATCATTGAATGATCACTACCCTTTTGGATTTAATGTTGGCTAATCGTAATCGTTTGATCACAAATTCAACTTTTATTACTAGCAGCAGTTCAGGCTCAGTGTAATCAAATTTTCAAATTTTAAATTCACTGATACCAGGGGCTTCTAATATAAGTTAACTAAAATACGAAATTCAGAAATCAGGAGGGAAACTACTGGCGTACTGATCACATTCAACACTTGAAGTTCCGTAAGAGTGTTCGTGTTGACATATCTCTTGGCACACACACAATTCTTCTTATAAAGCTGCCTCCAATTATATTTTCATTTGTTTTTAGCGATTTAAAAATTTTTCCTGGTGAAAAATCTCAGCCTAAATAAAAAAGTCTTTGGAAAAAATAAAAAATTCCCATCAAAAACATTAATTTACATCTTTCCCAGGCTTTTATAAAATGCAGGCCAGAAAACTTGCAGACAGACAGAGATGTTGGCTGGGCACAATATTAGTTGTTGCATTCAATTTTTATATCACATACATGGTACAATAATTTAAAGATAAATAGAAAGAAAACTTTGCTAAAAATTGAAAACTTTATTTTGGAATTTTTTTTTCTTCTTACATCTTTCGTTCGTTTTTGGTTGTGGTTGTTGTTGCTTGAAGTAACGAAATTACTTTACAATCCATTTTTGTTTTTTGGCTAAATTTTACCAAGATTTTATTGTAAATGCTCACTGAATTGGGATCTAAATTTAATAATGCTCGTACACCGTGGTACACCGCCACCACCACCATCATCATCACTGGCATCACCGGCATCTAAAGAAAATTCAACATGCAACACAACATAATGTTGCACAAAATTTGTTTTCAAAAAATAATTTAAAGCAGCAGAAACAGCAAGTGTAGAAGCCTACAAATAATGTTGCACTCAGCAGCAAACAAATTTTGCCTTTTCGGGGAGAAGACCCACCGTGTAACCACCATTAAAGATGATCGTAGAGCGGGCATAGAGGGGTTAGCAAACATTAATCAATGCTTTTTTAAAGTTGTCGATTCGTACAGACGAAGAAGCAATAAAAACAAAAACAAGAGAAAGGAAAAAAAAATTAAGATGACAATAAAGTAAAATGAACGCAAATAAACTTTTGAAAAGCAGTCTGTCCAATAAAAACTTTTTTTCCATCTGGCACAGTCTGGTCGGGTCTCGCTAGCTGTCTTTCTGTCCGTCCGCCCATCCAATTTCAATAAGTTTTTCTTGTGCCACTAATAACACTGGCAGCTACGAAAAACTCTATCTTCAATGAATCTTTCGCACACAAAAATACGAAAGTAGGGAGCGCTTCTAATCATCATCATCATCATCATCATCATCATCATCATCATCATGAACAGCAACATCAATCGCTATTGTATATGCAACATCTTTAAAAATCCAACAACAACAACATTTTCAATTGTGTTGTAGATTTCTTGTAGCTGTTGTAACAGTTTGTTGGAAAAAAAATCAACTATTGGTTGGGATAAAATGTCATTTCGCCAAATTTAACGCGTAGGACATACAACTTTACCGCCCCATTGAGCTATTTGAATACTGAATGTGTTCCACAGCGTGAGTCGGATTGGGATAGTTAAAATAAAGGAATATTTAAAGTAATTAAGAAAATAGTTCCGATGGAAATCTTTATATAAGAGGAGGACATCCCCTTTCTATAGCATCTTCTTTCCCTTTTGCACTCACAGACAGGTATCACAGTTGTTGTACTCTTTAAACCTCAAAATTTGTTTGATTGTAAAGTAAGTGAGACAACTGACTAAAGGGTTGTAATGACCACTTACGTATGCTTAGAGGTGGAGCTAGTAAGAGTATTATGAGCCTCGATTACATTAAGATTGTTTGGATACTATAAGGGTGAGTAGTGAAGGGACGAAGCAAAAGTCACCATCATTTAATCTTCTTAGTTTTTCTGTTCGAAACAAAAGTCACTACATGGAAGTTACATCCATTCTGCCAAGGGTGCAAAACTCACTTCTACGCAATATCACAAATTGGTCACAAATTGTCCCACATTAGGTGCAAACATTCAACATTACATTTCTTGCTGTCGTAATTGAATCCTTATTTAATATTTAATAAATTCCTTACCCCTTTAAATGGCAGATTTTTGCCCGAAAGAAATCGATGTTAGAACCATAAGAGAATTATTCCAGCTGTTCCTCAAGGGCAAACTGAGGGTTTCGTTGAACAAAAGTCGTGGATGTGTTAGATACATCACCATACTAGAATAATACTCGCAGACCGGTTACTATATCTAGGCTGCCTGTTGCATAATTCAAATTCAAAGTTTAGATTGTCTTGAGAAGAGGTTCACAGACACAAAGTATACTTGTTGAGCATATGCACTCGCTTCATATATCTGTACAGGCAGGGATTTACAATACCTTGAAGTGTACCAGGGCATCACTATTGGGGAGGACAATTTGGCAATACCCTTGTATGTGCTTTTGTACCTCCACACAGCAAGAACAATATATGAAAGTGGAAGAGCGAGGAATATTATTATCTTGCTACTGTAAAATATTTCCATCAATCTCTTGATCTTAGTAACTCATGTGCCAATAACTTTAACTTCTTCTCTTATCCAACTGCCGGCATCAGCAACAGTAGTTAGTGAGGGATGGATGGTTGCTTGTTCTATTCGATTTTTTTTGTTTTTTTTTTTAATATTGTTGCTATTGTTGTATGTTGCAAGTCAATGTAAATTGTTATTACGATCAGCAGCATTCAAACAAAACAAACTAAAGTTTGTCTTATGGAAACAGGTAGAAAAAACCAAACAAAACAGCAAAAAAGAAATCATCATCAGCAGCAACAGCAAGTGTTAAAACAACAGTTTTACTAAATATATGCAGATTTTTTTTTTGTATTAAAGCTGCTATTATCGTTGCTGTTGTTGTTGTTGGTTAGCAAGATTTATCATTTGGTTTAGAAGAGACCTCTATTTAAATATTGGTTACAATAAAATATAATGGCGTCATTTTTCTATGTTGCAGCAGCAGCAGCAGCAATGTTGTTTCTGTTTTTTTTTTTGTGTGTGTTGTTGTAAGCATAGAGACAAGACGGACAGACAGACAGATCGATAGACAGACAGACAGAGCATTAGTGTGGTGTAACATTGAAAGGTGTTGAAAGATACATCTTTTTGTATCTTGTTTTTGCTGTTGTGTTTTTGTCGTCGTTACTGCTGATGCTGCTGCTGGTACTGTTGTCACTGTGTCGTTCGTCGTTGTTCATATTGTATTGTAGAGCCTAGCTATTGTGCTGTGCATGAATTTATTTGTTAAGGTGACAAACATAATTTACAACAATTATTTGAACTTGAAAATTAGAAGACAAAAACCAAAAAAAAAAAAAAGATACTAATGGTGCTGGTTTACATATGAACATACATTATGTTCCTTTGAGAAAAAAAAAACACACACACACATGCACATACACAGGCATACAAAAAAGGACCTGTGTGATGAGAGATTAAACAATAGAGATTTTTCTATCTTACAAATATATTTACAAATTTTATTTTTTTTTTCTTTCTTCTTTTTGCTGTTCGTTATCTTAAAACCGTTAATGGGAAAATGTTGGCCATTGGCTTTTGTACCTGGGAAAATATGGCAATACAATGGGATTGACTCTGGTGGAAGGTTAACAAATGTCATTAGATGAACCAGATTTCACCACAAATGGTTTGATAACGTTTACATTAAATGACAATAGAATAGAAGAAGTATATTCGAAAAGCACAAAATATTACTTCAGAAATATGAACTTGACATTAATTTTCGTCCAATTGAACGTGTTTTGTTAATTTGGCATTGCAATCAGACAAAATTAACCACAATTAAATAAAAAAAAAAAACAATAAACAGGCAGAGAGAGATATATATTTGTAAATCGCTAATGTTAGGAGCAGATGTGGTGCCGTCGTTATGGTAAAGAGCTGAACTATAAACTCGACCAAGTCAGGTTCAAGTTTGTGAGAAGACGAAAATTTTTTTCGTCGTCTTTGATTTTTAAAAACGACTTCTATTGCCTCAGTAATAAACTATCTAAAGAGGATAACATCAACAATAAAAAATAATGGGAATCTCGGCTAAGGTTAGAAAACAAAGAACAATGTTTCTCAATATTTCAACTTTTGAATACAAGAACGCAATACATTTTCACAGAGATGGGAGTTATTTCTTGGATGGCAATTCCATTATGTTAGAACCTAATAAGATATAAAAACGTTATTAATGCAACTGAAAAAAACCCCAAAATATAAAAACATGGGGAATATGGTTTGTGGCAACACTATGTACGCATTCACTAATATAAATATAATTCTAGGATTAATTCCTAAGTATTGCGTTAGAAGGAAACGAAGCAAACGATAACAAAATCAGTATTGTAGATCTGAATGCTTTTGCTGAGCATTGAGAGTGATTGGAAACGATTAACGTGTTATAAACTGATTCACTATGGACAACTCTGTTAGTAAGTATTACGTCTGTGGAAAACAGCATCTACTACAGTCTATTTGCCTGTAGTAGGTAAGGAATAAATCTATTCCATCAAGGCAACGAAAGGCTACACATATAGTAAGCCTTTGGTCTTAAACTTTATTGCGAAATTCACTTTAAAATCGGGACCCAGTAACATGTTATTATCAAAAGCTCCAGTCTATGGCAAATATGTATGTAGATTGCCTCAGTTTGTGTATATTGTATCGTATAAGGATCAGAAGATTTCAAAAACAAACCGTAGGAACTTACATTATCCTGTTCTGAACCATTGCCGTTTACTCTTATGTTCGCTTCAATTTCAAGTTGTTTTTTCCATCTTCGACTGCTCCTTTGTATTCAATTGCATGGCTTTTCTAGTGATTTTATCTACATATTTCTCTTCTAGAAATATGTTCACAGCCAATGGTGGCTTTGATAATCTAAATATCAAGAACAGGATCTTGAGAATGGAATTTGAAAGTTATCAAGACTATTGACAATGCAGAAAATGAGAAGGTAGGAATACGCCTCGGGACTTAAACACCAAAGTGTTTAGGCTATTTATAAGGCGCACACTCTTCAGTTATGGCCTATAGAACATGAGGCCACCAAGTTTAAAATTTGGAGGACAAAGGTTGCTTTCTAGAACTGTATCGTTTGCTTCTTCAGCTCTTTGTTAAAATTTTTAATTCCTTCTTATAATAACAAAAAATAATCTTGCTAATGTACGTTGCTAGAAAGTATACATTATTTTGTCTTTTTTAATAACAATAATAATAATAAAGTCTTTAAACAAAAGAAGCAACAATATACATAAATTGTAATTATTTGATCACAAATAAATCATCCAACCTCCACCACCACCACCACTATAATTATAATCTACTGTGGAAAATAAACTTCCTTTTAGCTTTGCGCGGGATAAGATTTGCCAAGATTCTGTAGAAATTGAACAGCATAAATCAAACTCTTATTATTATTAACTTTTCAAAAAACAAAAAAAAAAACAGAATTAAACCTTTCCTTTCCTTTATCATTATTATTGTGTATATCGTCGCCCAATTTCCATTCCATTTTCTTGGTGAAAAACCAAAGCAAAGCAATAATCGATGAATATCGATGTTGTCGTTTCTGTTGTTGTTGTTGTTGTTGTTTTGATTTGGGGGCTTTACAATCATAAAGTAAAATGTATTGATTAATGTTCGCTAATGGGATTGTTAAGGCGAAATAAATTTCAATACAAATAACCTCTGGTTAGTTTTTCATACACAATGTAGTTGAGAAAGCACTCTCTGCATAAGGCAATCAAACAAACAAAACTCTTAATAAAGGGGGAATGGGAGGATATACTACTATATGATGCCCGTATAATTTTAGGTTTTAATCTTGGTATCCTCTTTTTCTTTCTTTGTTTTTATTATTTCTTCTTTTGTTTTGTTGTTTTTTTGTTTTTTTTTTGGCATTTTCCCCCACGAGTAAAAAGCTGGCATTATAGATGGTTAATGGCATTCTGAATGGTATAATTTTCAAAGTCGTAAAACAGTAAAAGGTTTACAATAAAATTTTTATTTTCCGTTTTTATGACAAATAAAAAAGGGTGTTCAACAAATTGATGTAAATTTTAAAAATTGTGAACAACATCACAGACATAATTTACAAATTTAATGTAAATGATACACCATCGTAGGCAGCAGTTTGAATTTAATCATCCCGTCGTTATTGTCGTTTGAAGGCCCAGAACTTGGAGTGTGTGATTTGGTATGATATTTTGGCATGCATCGACTTGGAATGACAGATAGTATCTACTGTTTATTTTTTCCTATCTTTCGTCATACTCTACCTACAAACTCTACCTGGCCAAGCCTGCACGATAACTATTGATTCTATTGTATACCAATTTTTGGCAGAAACCAGGTTGCATTTTGACTTACTTTTTACATCGTTTTCCTACAGTTTTTACAAGAAATGTTCGAGAATTATAGTTGGAGGTTTGAACATAGTCTATCTACTAGAATATGACGACTTCAAATTGCATTCACATTAGCAAAAGGCGAAGATAACTACTACAAAGATAGTATTTGATAAAATTGTGTAGTTTCTTTAAGGCAAAAATTTAAATCAGATCTCAATTTGAATCTTAATCCCAAAATGAACTAGAAATCAAACCCCGTTCAAAAAAGAACTCTTAATTGGAAACACTTTACAATTCCTTACTCTCCATGAAGACAAACCCTTTCTCGAATGGCATTCTAAGAAAACTTCGACATTTCCTTCAGTTTGCCACTTCTCCGCCCAACATTCAACATTTTATCAATGAATTTGAATTAACCAGACGTATAAACGTATAACAAAAAAAAGAGACAAAAAAATTTATTAAAAATAAATCACACATAAAAGCTTATTTTTGATTTTATAAGCCGGAGGCGATAAATTCCTTGACATTGGTTAAACATCAAAACAACAGTAATAACAACAAATACAATATAAATGCCATATAAATCTTCAAATGAAAAACAAAAAAAAAAAAATACAATAATAGAGACAACACCACCGCCACCACCAACAACAACAACAGATACAGCACAACAACATGTCTTTATAAAATCGTAAGCAATTAATCTTTAAAACACAGTAAAAACGGACGAAAGAAAAGAAAGAAAAATCAACAACAGACCGACGCGTTATATGTATGTGTATGTTTATAAAATAACATTTTCCATAGGGGTGGAGTATTAAATGAAAATTTGAACACAAAACGGCACAACTTCATTATAAAACCATACGCCTACATATTGTTGTCGTCAACATCAACAGTAACGTGGTGTAGAGACTTTGAGTTTTGGCCAAGAGGAAAGCCAAAATGTATTTTTCTATTAACAACAGCAACAGCTGAAAACCACAGAAATAAAGAAAAAAAAAATAAAAAAAAAACTGGAGTTTTAACAAGAAAATAGTGAACGAACAAGCGAACAAGATGCCTCCTCATATGTTGATGTCTCCCTCCACCATATATTTGTTAGCCCATAGAGACTCGACTCGACTCGACTTAACTCTCCTCTGTCGTTGATAGTAGTCGTGTTAGTCATGTACTTGAGTAGTGAATCGTTTGTAGTTAGTTAATGTAACGTGTGTTGTAATATAAAAATTACAACAACAGTTGAAAATTTGCTAAGAAACGCCACCACACAGGAAGATTCATTGGCAACAAACAAATTATCGTGAGGGGAATACAAACAAATCTGAACAATACAGCCCGCGGTTGTATTATTCCAGATGATAGAATTGCTACAAAAACAAAGAAAAATGGTCACACTAAATTACTATCGACTGAAATTGGAATTGAAACGATTTATTCAATGACTTGCGCGTATAAACAAATTATTTTTCACATTCCATAAAAAGCTGGCTAAATAATTACAAAGTATGATGCACACGAAAACCGACAAAAGTTTCCTCCTATAGAAAAACTGTGGCCTTAGACAAGCTTATGCTGAGACTATGCTCTAGAAAAAGGGAACTTATTATGACAAACACCCAGGAGGCAAAATATAGTGAACATTTTTGCTATTCCTATTAAATTACGAAAACAAACATCGAGTTATTCGGCAAACGATTCCAAAGAAAATAGAGGTGGATGGGTTACACTACCGGAAAGCTGTGTATCAATAGAGTAGCTGATGACCTGTCACCCAAGAGCAATTCTAATGAATTCAGGGAGACTAAAATAAAAATCATATGATGAAAGTATCCTGTAACGATAACTTAAGGTGGAAATTTTTTTTGGAAACCGTGTTCTATAGCCGAATAAATAATGGAAATAAAAAAGCTGGCGTAATCTATTAGGTAGCGTGTTGAAACCGTGGTTCAAATCCCAGCTCAGATATATCGAGCACAACAAAATTTCTTCGGTGACTTTCGCTCAGCAGATTTCTGGTAAAAACTCTGAGAGTAAATAAAAAAGAATTGCAATGAAAAATTTCTCAGCATTAAATTGTAGGTCCCCCGTTAGTCACGGATAAAATTGACACACATAACATGGGTGTTGTTAGAAGCTAGGTGGTCCTGACTAAAGGGTTGTCGGGATTCCAATGTAACGTAATAAGGTAACGTAATAAGGTAATAAGTCATAAAGAAACTAAAATAAAAAAGCTAAGAAAAGACTAAGTAACTGATGTAAAAGAATCTAAAAAGAAAAGTGAAACGGTAGATAATCATAACAATTTTCTTTTTTCAAAGTCGTAACGAAAAAATTTAAAAAAAAATCCTTTTCAATTTATTAAATAAAATGAAAAATTAAATTAAAATTTTTCTTGAATAACTGTAATGGATTTTAAAATAAATTGATCAAACCACTCAATATTTTTTTAAAATTGCAATCTCTTGGAATTGGAATTGAAGCCGCAGTAGCTCTTTCAACAAAGAAATGTGTCTTTCAACAAAGAAATGTGGCCAATAAACCAAAATAAAGTTTAAAAGAAGAAGTATGTTGTACGACTACGTTTTTATTGCATTACAGTGTGCCATCGTGTTGCAAGTGCAACATTATTAACGTTTAATAATAAATATGCACTACGCCGCTGACAATGTTTTATTTTGTCATCCTACATGACTAAACAAATAAGAAAATTGTTGTGTTTGTGTGCTTTATTGTAATTTTAAATTAATAATTATAGTTGTTGTTTTTATAGTATTTTTTTTTAATTCTCAACTTATTTTCATAATTGAACAACAAATTGCTGGCGTCTTACAAGTGCATGTTGTTCAAATATTCTCCTCAAGTGCCTAATTACGTCGAGTATTGTTTGGTGATTGTGAAATCACAAAAAGAAGATATACAGTGTGCTACAGAATTCATTGAGGAAATAGCCATAGTTTGTCGTATGTGGACATAAGAAACAATTTTCGATTTGGCAGTTTGGATACATGGACGTGGATTGATATATTTTCTCTCCGGCTAGAATGCTGTCAATGCCTTTATGACAATTAGGTCTGGCCTTAATCAGTTTTCCAACTCTTGCAAATACGGGGATGGCAACAACGATTTTATAAACAAAATTCTTGTGGAAATAGCATAAAGGCTAGGGGACTCCCTAAGACTTGGCAAAATTTAGTTCGATTGCTTAACTTCGCCAAGAAATATAGTTCATACACGAGAAAAAGGCAGCCGCTGTTTGCAATTTAAACTTGGGCGTAAAATGACGCATGATGATGGTTATAAATTTCAGAATATTCAACAAATATGGGAAAATGATCGTTTATCCATTTAAACTGCCATATAGATTTGCTTCCTGCGACGTCCTGTTTAATTTTGATGCGGCACAGTGTGCTCATTGGAGCAACTCCGATGTGAAAGGAAGAGAAAAAAATTTATTGAGAAGGGTATTTAAGATTCGTGTTGTGTAAACACCTGCAGATTTTCTTGTAAGCGTTTTCATTTGATATATTTTGAAGCTGCAGCACAAAAACAAAAACGAAAACAAAAAAAAAAACAAAAACAAAAAAGTGACGTGATGATTAAATGATTGATTGGCTTTGGAAATTAAATACATCACACAATTGAAAAGAAATGTTATTGTTGTATATGCAACTGTCTACTTAATTTTTAAGAGGATTTAAATGGATTCACAAGTGACAGCCATAGAGCAGCGACAGCAGCAGGCAAGTGGTATTTGTGCAACAAAACCATTACAAGTAGCGAAAGGATGAAAGTTTATGGTTGTTTTTTGTTTGTTTGTTTTTCTTTAAAACAATTTCAATGATTTTATTTGGTATGTATATTATGAAAAAGATATTTTCATAACAAAGACGGCATATTGTTGACATTTTTCAACACTAAATAATGATTATTAATCGTTTATAAAGAGAAGAAAAAAAAAAGAGAAGAAATTGAACTGAAAAAAGCGAAAGGACTTTCTAAAATATGCAAAAATCTCTGCGGTGGTTGATGAGAAAAGACATGCTTAATGGCTAGCTATTGGCCTAAGATAAACGCTGATAGCAGCAACAGCGGCAGCATGATTTTTCCTTTATTCAATAATTTTCCCTGAACTGCAGCAGACGTCCGTTATGTTACGTTTCATTTTAATTAATATGACAACAACGAAGGCTTTATTTTATCCGTATCGCAAGATTTTCCTTTTTTCTTACTTTTTTTTTTTTAATGTCAAGCTCAATTAATAATATGTTGTTTAGCATTTTTTTTTTTCTTTGCTTTGCTTTCCTTTACTTTATAATTATTATCGTCGTCATCAGTTTTATTAAAAGGCGTATAAAAATTGGATTTTTGTCAACGAGATAAACAATTACTGACTGACTGATACACTCTGTGGTCTGTTGCTCTGCTCTGTCCCCAATACAAAGTGTCATTTCTTAATATTTAAGATAAAAAAATAAAATTTTTACAAAAAAAAAAGTAAACAGAAAAAGATCAGCAGTTTTTACTACAAACCCCAGCCATGACAGTAAGTGGCCCGTTTGTATGGCCTGCCTGCCTGCATATCTGCCTATTCTCTTTACACTTTAATTATGATACTGCCTGCCTCTCGTTAAATGACAATATTTTTTCTTGTTAAAATTTTCATTACAAATACTGTTTGCTTACCTGCAAAGAGACGAGAAAAAGAAAAAAAGAAAGGAAAATAATTAGTAAAATGTTATAAAACAACGACAACAACAATAAAAGAAAGAAATATTAATCAATATTCATTTATAATAAATCATTATTTACAAACACAATACAAGTGTCATAAGCCAAGACATAAACCCTCTCTTTTATAATGAATGCATTGGGGACTTTGTAACACATGTTATTTACAATATAATACGTACGTTCGTTCTCCTAACAAATCATCAATAGAAAGTTTTATGCAAAAATAACAAATTTCACTCTTAAATAGAGAAATTAACAACAGAAAATAATGCAAAAATATGTTAAAGAAACATATTTTTTTCACAATAATTTCTAAATTCCACAATAATTCCTAAAGTAAAATATTGCTTTTTTAACATAAACGGTCTTAATTTATAATCCTTAAGATGAATGACGTGTTGTAAAAGCCACGCGTGTATGGAGTAGGAGGCTGGAGAAAGAATTTAGATCGTCTAGACATCCCTAGTTTGTAACCATTTCATTAATATGGATAGTGAGAGGATCGAGATAGCCGCAGTCTACAAAGTAATGTGTTGGCTTATCAGACGCGAGACCTTGGTTCAAACCCTAGCTTAGGTATATCGAACAAAACGAATAGTCTTCAGGTAAAAAGTCTGAGAGAAAAACAAATACCATGAAAATGCCACTAATAGATAACATTTACACACACAACATGAATGATGTGTGATAAGCTAGATTGTAATCCTGACTAAAGAACTGTAACTACCAATAATGATAGTAAGTATGATGTCACTAGCTTAAAAACAAATAAATGACTAGTGTTAGGATTGTTTGGAGAAGTTTCATGAATAAATATATCGTAGGTATAATAGAACTAAAAGCTACAAAATTATCTTAAAAGGTCTAAAATTTAATTTAACAAAACGTTTTTTCAATATCAAACACTTAAGGTTGGACGGACAGTCGTTGTGTGTATATTATATCCTGGTAAGTTGACAGTTTTATTTTTAACTTATATGTCTTCCAAGAAAAAAAAAGATAAAATAAAAACGGTAGACCAACTAATATCCTTTGCATTCTTGCTGTCCCTCTACACTGTTTATATAAACCCATGCTACATTTTGTATTTAAAATCAGGGTCGATTATTCGTTGTTCCCTCTATATTTCTTTACAACAACTACAGCAAAAAAATCTTTGGCATACAAAGTAATATATCTCTATCTATTGTACTGTGCTTTTTTAACGTCCTTCTTTTCCTTTCCCCCACATTTTAAAAGGATTTGATTTCATGCCGTCAACAATTTTATGACATGTTTGCATACATGTCAAGCCATAAATATCATAATGTTGGGGAGGGAGGAGAAAGGCATAAAAGAGGGTAATATTTGTTCTTAGTCATACTGCAGGCAACGATAAAAAAGAAGGATATTAATGCAGAAAGGGGGTAAAACCTTTTTTATTTACTTTTTTCCAGAAATTTTTACAAATTGAGATATTTGTGACGCGATACGATTACAGTATCCGAATTAAAATAAATGACGTCTAAAGACGACCTTGTTTTTTTAGCACTCGCTGATTTTAAAGTGGGCACCACAATGTGTTGCCAATTGCTGGCTGTAATGTCAACCCACAATGAAACTGCATGAGTTGCTATTCACAATCAAAACATTAGTGTCTCCAAGCCTGCGTATAGTTTTTACGTAGATTCAGTCGGGGATAACTGCCGCTATGGATAAATTATAAATAGAAAGGATATGTTTTCGAGAACTTCGTTAGACCATCGGGAAAGACTGAATCAACGGACAAGAGAGTGAATCTAGACTACAAAGTTTACAGAAGTTAGCCGCACTAGAAGAAGTACTGATTGCTACTGTCAGTAAAGATAGAGTAGTACTAGGAGTTCTATAGACTGGTGTTCCGAAACTTATCTTATGGTTAGGTTTTTATAAAAAATTACCTTGCCTACCTTGTTAGATTACCGTGTACACTTCACATAAAAAACCTGGCCGTTAGCCAGGTACTCTAGAGGAATCCTGCAATTATATTATTTTTTGGATACTGTTTGTTGTTTTTCCTACACGCTTTGTAGTGATATTAAATCATTCTGTTGTTCAAAGTACAGCGTTATCTCTTATTAGAAACCTGTTGATCGCGTGACAATTTTTTAATACATAATTTTGTGACATGGCCTGTTGACCCTACTCTAACGGTAGATTTAGGAGAAATAACCTAATTTCGAAACATATTCATGCTTAACTTATTTTTTTTTATAAAGTTAAGGATCTCTCCTTAATGAAATAAAATTTTTACGAAACTTTCTTTGCGTGACATTTCTTTCTTTCATTTTTTTTAATAAAAATTTCTTGACACGCTATGTGATGACCCTATTGGAATGTAAGGTTTTAGAAAACATTCTGATTTTGAACCTACTCTTTAAGGATACCCTTTAAATTAATATAATTTCTGTAAAGCTTGCCTCTTAGCGTGTGTATGGTATAAAAATCTCTGTCACAGTATGTATTGCCCTCTTGTTGTAAAAACCATGTTAAGGAGCCTTCACATTTGCAAAAATCCCTTTTAGAAATACCACCCTACCACGCGTACAATATTGAGAATATAAATTGTGTCACATTTCCATATGACAAGTATTCATGCTGTTGTGTTTGCAACAACTACAATAAAGAGAAAACAAAAAAAAAAAAAGTTCTACAAGGACCTCACACAACATAAAGGGATGCCTTTACTTCAAAAGCAAAATTTCTATTTCTATTGTGCATAATAGGGGTGAAAAAGAAAAAAAAGAAAGAAAGAAAGAAAGAAAGAAATGCTAAAGAGTAAAAGCAAAGAGCAGAACATGCAAGTTTTGCTTACTACAACGGTAAGAAAAAGTTGAAAGGATTTCTAGAAGAAAAAAAAAAACAAACTCAGAGAGCTCATAAATTAAATTTTGCGAAATTTACACGCTGCAGTAAATTCGAAAATTTTCAACAATTTCTATCCACATTTCGTTCTCCCTGTGTTTTGTTTTTTGGGCGGAAATACGTTTTAAAGTTCCGCTAGCGACTAAACGGAACAAGAAGCGGAAATAAAGAGCAAAACTTTATTGCCAAAATTTCCAAAATAAAAGATCTTTTTTTTCAATTAAATATTAAAGAATAATCGCGAAAAAAATTAAGATTTTAAGCGATAAGGACAAAGAGAGGGAAAACTGTTTTTCATGAATTTTTTTTTAAATAATACAAGGAGATCTAGTACTTTAGGTTAAGCAACATTAATTGCTCCATGTTATCTTTCCTTATGTTTCCATAGAGTTCAATGCAAGAATTTCAGTAAATTTACAACCGTATTGTGTTTCCTTAAATAGAAACCATAAACAACGTTTGATATTGAAAACGAATTATTATTTTCGTTTTTTGAAAATAAAACATTGAACATTAAATAGCAGAAAAAACTATGGATTTACAAGTCAGCAGGCAGAATGAAAGGAGGAGGAGGAACGAACATGTTAAAGGCCTTGTGCTACAGACAATGGATTGAGATTTAAAAAATATTACATTTTCATGTTATGCCAGCCAGTCAATAAATGGACGAACGAGCGAAGGAATGAATGATGAGCCACCAAATAGGAAGAAGTTAACCACGGCTCATGCACGAGTGTTACAATAAAGAAAAAAAAAGACATAAAATTGATGTGCCATCACTATATGGTTGTTTGAAACCCATAATTTGATAAAAAAAAAGTAATTAATCGCATAAAAATTGCATGGAGAAAGAGAGAGAGAGAGGGAGAGAGAGAAAGACAGGCAAAAGAAATCGAAAAAAAATCACAGGAAAATAAATTTTTTTTTAAATATTTTATAAGTTTCAACACTTCATTGATTTGACAATAAACCATAAACAAAAAACAAAAGCACGTACGAGGGAAGAACTTGAAGAAATAATAACCAGCAATTTTGTCTTTCCTTTTTTTTCTGTTGCATTTAACATTACATGGAGGAAGAGAAATATGGTATCAGGTGCTGGAGAAAAAGAAAAAATTTAAATTATACATTAGATTTCCTCTAACTAAACACACTCCACATACTTTTGCAATAGACTGTAGCCATAACAAATTGTCTATTAATCGGAATGATACGGAAAAAAACTTTATAAAAGATTTTGTATAATAAATTTATTATTATTTTTCTTTAGCTGGTGAAATAAATTAATGATAATTGTTTATTGGCATGTTTTTGGTAACCCCTCCCCCCCTCCTGTCCGCTCTCTTTTCTACATTTCTTGAATTTCAAATATTTGTTTATAAAAATAAAAAAGCAAAAGAAAAAAATGAAAACGTAGAACGAACATTGATTAAACAATTGGCGGTAACAATAATTTATTTTTATAATATAATACCAAGAAAAAAAAAAATTAAAAACGAAATCTAATAAGAATGCCAAAGAAAAACAAATTCACTTAGACAAACAATCTAGCATACACAACCAGCAGCAGAAGTGTTTCATTTCCTCGTTTAAAATTACACTGCGTTTTGAAAATTAACATGCAAAGCAAACAAAATTTTGTTTTTGTTAGGACGCAATTGCAAACCCTATTGGTAATAAAACCTCTTCCTACATACGACTTCATTTCAGCACTACCTTTAGCGATAACTCACAAGAATATTAATTGCGCCTACTTTCACCATACAATCAAGACTACGAATTTTTTTTGATACTCTTTTCTCTTCGAGGCAAATCTCGAGTGCCATGATAAGGAAACGAAGGAATGTGGTCTCTTCATGGAAAGTGATGAAGTTGAGATAATTAGGCGCCTTGTAAAACAAGTCCACAAATCTTATAATGTGGTAAGATATACTCATCGAGTATACAATAATAAATAAGCCCACTGGTAATCTTCTACTTTAGTTTCTCAGGCCTTGAAAACAGTCAATACTATGTCGCCTTTGTTCCTGCTAAACATTTCATTGGTTAGGTGGCCTAATTGACTTAGAAATCTGCAGGGGATCTTTCGAGCAAACAACCAGTTGCGATATTAATGAAGAGTTAAACAGCATAATCACTTTATCCGGCTCTCGAATAGTTTAACAAGAGGTATGACTGCTTTATACCTCGTTTGATTTAACATGACTCTTTGCCTTTAGCCACAGCAGAAGAGATTCATTCAATGCTTGACATGTTGTACAAAGTTTGTAAGACGAATAGCAGAGCTCATTGGCATTTCAATCGATTACTTAATGGTCTTAGAATAAATCTGCTAAAGATAGTCTAACTATTTAATCAAATTGAAAAGAAGTTTTCCAACGAACTATCCATTTTATTTTGTTCACGACTGTATGGCCAAATGGAATTTAAATTGCAACAAAAATTTCTTTATTTTTTCTTTCGTTTTGATTTGTAAATTAGTTTGTCAAATTTATTAAAGAATTTTTATTATACGATATTTGTAACAAGAACAAAACAAAATTTTCATGCTTTCTTTTATCCATGTGAAGGATACACACACACACACACACACACAGAAAGAAATACAAAATTGCAAAGCGGTTAAAGTCTCTGACTGGTACGCCAAGGAACTACCAACTGAAGTTTAAAAGCATGGCATTCATTTTCTCAGAATTATTTTTTGATTATTCTTTTGGGTAAAATATTCTGTGTTGTCGATAAAATAGTTTTGTTTTTGACTCAACAAATCGAAAATATGTTTAAAGGTTCGCAAATATTCATCAAGAAAAAAGGAAAACAAAGAGTGAGGGAAGGAGGAGTGTAATGCTTAGCGACATGTGAAGGCTAGTGTAGCAGTAGTTGTTGTAGAGAGAAAGGAAATATTCAGAGAATAAATATTTTGTGAAAAACTTTACTACAATTTAATCGGTTTATTGGCCTAGATTTCCGGGTGTTATCATCATCAGGTTTATTGAAGTCTTGTGTTTTCGTGTTCTTCTTTAATGACGATGATGACTTCTTTTTATTTCGTTTTATTTTGCTAACTTGTATTGCATTGAAGAAAAAGTTTTAGCCACATTTCGTTTTGTTATCAAATGACTGAGAGAGTATTATAAACTGACAAACTTTACTTTACTTTTGTTAGAAGCAAAAGAAATCATTATTTTGGAATGTTCTACCCACTTACCACACT
Source organism: Sarcophaga bullata (assembly GCA_005959815.1). Taxonomy (NCBI): domain Eukaryota; kingdom Metazoa; phylum Arthropoda; class Insecta; order Diptera; family Sarcophagidae; genus Sarcophaga; species Sarcophaga bullata. The sequence goes on from QOCX01000074.1 coordinate 262,144, forward strand.
TGCCACACTTGCCACACTACATATCAAGAGAACTTTAATGTCAAGGTATTTATCAAAGTTAAATTTGTTTTGTGAAGATACGTCTAATAGTGAGTGATAAGTTTAAGGCAATTTATTGATGTTTTTTTCTCTTTCTCTCTCAAGGCATTAAAGTAAGTATTAGAACCCGTAGAATCAAATATCACATTCAAGGTTAGATGTCGTTAGAGAAATCTATATCATGACGGTATCTGTTTATTACTTGTATTGTTCATGTGTGAAGTATTCTTAAGGATAGGATGCGCTTAAAATGACCCTATAGAAGCAAAAAGTTCTTCGTAATATGTATATTGGCTAATTATTAAAATCTCAGGAAACTTCCACTTTCCAATTGATTTTAAAAGTCCATCTGATGTTTCACTATTTAGTTATGGACAATAGGTTCCCCATTACAGCAGCACTGTGATATGACAAAAATTAAGACGTATGTACATCCATACATAAGAATTTCAAGTGACAAGTATCAATACATAGTTTGGTAAGTATTGATCGAAGTACTGGATATAAACTCTTATTTCGTCTGAAACATATTGGATGACATATTCGTCTAAACGAGAGAGACAATACAGCTTCCTCCATTTCAACAAAAATATACGTAACATACGTATTTTTAGAGTTGGGATTCCGAAAGCCCGAAATCCCGAATTTTAAAAAAAATTCAATCGCTAGCTGGTTGTAATTAATTTACTAGATCGCGCCGACTACTACCCAAGTGTTCATGAAATATTTTCTTTTCAAAACACGTATTAGTTTTGAAAGAATTTTTGAATTCTAAACGAACTAATGTTGCACCCCAACCCATATTCCAATAGTGTTTGAAGAACATTTTTAAAATTTGTCCATGTGTATGACACATAATTTTCCCTCAACCAGAAAATTAATACACTAACCCTCTAAAAATAAAAAAAAAAGATTTTATTTTATTTAGAAATAGAATTTCAATTAAATAAAGTGCGCCTACACGAGTAAATATAATTTACTGTCTCCAACTTTTCAAATTCATGGACAAAACAGAATGATATTTTGAACTTTCCTTCAATAATTGAGGGAAATAAAATCGAAATTAAAAATTAAATTCGAATTGATTTTTGTTTCATTGGAAAATATTCGGAAAAGAAGTTTGAAAAATAATTTCAAAACAAATTCATTAAAACTAACAACAACAACAACAACAACAACAACAACAACAACAACAACAACTTAATTAAAAAATTTATTTATAATTTGCTGGAAGAGTGTCGACGGATGGAGTGCAGTGCTTTAGTCACAGTAAGTAGTGTAGTGAGAAAGAGAGAGAGGTCTGCAGATCAGTATATGCAGCCAGACGGCATGTGTCGAGATTATAAACAAAATTACTGCTGCAAAGACATTAAGGAGAAGCGGGCGGCTACACAGTTTTGAAGCGAAAGATTAGTTCACAACTATTTTTAAAATTGAAGGAATTAAAAGAAAAGAAAAAGGGCGTGCATATGGAGGAGCTATGATAAACAATCATCGAGCATTAGAAATTATACAACGACTATACTTGAAAATGTTTCCCGAATAATTACTACGAGGAGAACGAAGGAGCAAGCGGTAAAATTATTACAGTGACAGAAACATTTCTTTGAATCGAGGTGTTAAAAAACCAATTTATAACACAAATTAAGTTAAAAAAGAAACAAATTTAATTTCACAAAAAAAAAAAAAAAAAAAAAAAAAAAAAAAAAAAAAAAAAAAAAAAAAAAAAAAAAACTTAAGGGCAGTGAGTGGGTGGGTGCTGGGAGCTAAAATTTTAATTGTGAACGTGAAGTAACTAAAGGTCGATGTGGTAATGGTGGTGGTGGTGGTATTAACAACTTTACTTTATTTTTTTGCTTACCAAAGGTCATTCAACTGTGATAATTCTAAGGAAAAAAAGAAACCAACGGAAAAAGGAAACATTTTTATATTTTTTTTGCTTTAGGTTTCTTCTACTCCTCTTCCCATTGCTCCTATGTAGGGACACAGAAAAATAGGAACAAAAAGAAAACACAACACAAGTTTAATAATCCACAAAAATATGCTGCAAAAACAAAAGGAACAGAACACAAGCAGTTGTTGGCAAAAACAACACAATAAAAAAATCAATATTTTCTTTGATATCTGGCCAATTTTTTCCAAAAGCTTTTTTATTTTTTTTGCAAATACAAGTGCCAGTGCACGAGTGACTGAAGTTCGTTAGTCGGGTAGCTAGTTGTTCAACCAAATTAAAAGAGGAGCAAGTAAGTAGGAAACCATTTACACTACAAGCGATTAGTATAGAGGCAACAATATCGCGCAGTTGGAGACGAAGTAGAAGTTTGTACATGAGGAAAACTCAAACAGTTAATGGGTGTTGTAAATAACTTTCTATGAATATCAGTTCAGTGTTATCTAGAATTTTAAGGTGTTCTTTGTTGGCTTCTTGAAAAATGGGCGATTGTGTAAAAAAACGTTTAAAATATTAAGAAAAACATATGGCTATTAAGCAAAGTGTCCAAGAAGTGCTAAAATTTCCATCAAATAACAGAGAAAGTTTTAAAGTGATGGATGATTTAAAAAAAGTTTCCAATTTTAAGTCAAAACATTTATAATATTGAGCGCAACATACGGTGAGTTTCAAAGTTCTCAAGTGGTGTTAACTCTTCTCTCAAAGGACTGAGAAACTTAAAAAATGATGGATGAGTTTAGGCCAATTGTGATACCACAATTAATATTCATTCCGGAGATCAAATATTCCCTAGAGGAAAACAACTCGAGCCCAAAATAAATCCTTTTTAGCAGCAATATTAATATTTAAGAGCTCGGAAAGTGAGGGGTAAAAAATCGCCGTCTTTTTATGATAAGAAGGTAGAAGACAGTGTCTATCTCCTCTCATAGTTGCTATAGAAGCCATTTGCCGGAAGGCAAGCTTTTCGGCTTGCATACTAAATGGACAGTGACACATTAGAACTCTCGGCATTCGTTGACAAGAATGATCCTTGAAATTACGTTCGTCAGAGACTTAATTGCAGCCTGGCTGTCCGATTAAATTAAAAAATTTTCAGGAAAATTTCCGCCAGCCTACAAGCATTGCGCCGCTTTCTATAGCCATGACATTGGCCTGGAAAACACTGCCGAGTAATATAAACTACAAAAAATCTTACGGTAAGCTTGCCTCTCTAGGGGTAACATGTCACGAATAATTATGGATTTAAATTTTCGCCAATCTACAAGCACTGCGCCGCTTTCTATAGCCATCGGCCTGGAAAACACTGCCGAGTAATATAAACTACAAAAAATCTTACGATAAGCCTGCCTCTCTAGGGGTAACATGTCACGAATAATTATGGATCTGAATATTATTCAGACACTAAACGAAGGATTAGTTTGTGGGATTGTGGCATCGAATAAAATTGACACTCAGACCTATATAATAGAATACTTCTATACACTAAATCTCTGATTATGTCATATACGAATGGTTTGCTTTGAACTCCTATGGGTTTACGTTTTTCTATGTCGAGCAAATTGATTATAGTTTTTAATTTTAGCATCGAATTATTTGATTAACAATTTGATTATCGTACTTACACGATCTATGAAACTAATTTGAATTCAATAGTTAAGTCCCTGAGAGGGGACTTCAAAATTCTGCTAAATTAATTAAATTGCTCTTTTATTTTTTAATAAAGAAGACAATAAACTTACATGTTAACAACATTGATTTCAAAAGGGCCTATTTATAGAAAACTATTGAAATTCTTACTGCCACTAAACAAATTTTTTTTAAAAAGAAAGACAACAACAACTCCTCTCCTGTATACCTTTAATTTATGTAAAATACTGCACCAGTTTTATGTATTTAATGCACTTATAGGGCTAAAAAATGTAAGAACTGAACAACAACAAATAAATTCATATGCAAGAGGTAAAAATAGATACTAAAGTCCGCCATCTAAATAAGCTGCCTGGCTGACAGACAGCCAGTCACAATCGCTTTGAATATGTGTGCCTGTTTGTCTGTCCGACTGTCTGTCTGTCTATATATTCTATAGCAGTATTAAACATTATGAATGTGTATAGTGTGTGTTAATCAGCGGCCAACATAGGACAGACAATAGGCAAAAGGTTGTTAAACTTTTAAAAGTAAATTTCTACTTGTACACGAGTGTACTTATTACGGATTTTTTTTCTCACCCCCAAAATCGACCGACCACATACGATAATATCCATACTGAAAGAAATAAATCAATACGACTAAAAGCAAATGGAGACAAATGAAATACTGGAACGTTACTTATCGATTGTATAGAGGGTGGAGAAATTCAAATACGTATCATACATCTGGGTGCAATGGATACTTCTGTATTATTATAATGAATCCTTTCTCCTTTCTAAACTAAACTTCATAGCACGGTTTTCTTAAATAGTTCTTAAATGGATTGAACATTATTATATTAAAACATATTGTGATTTAAAATTTGACCACATATTCTAATTGATTTTTGCACAATATTGCCTGCGACAGAGAAAAAATTCTGTTGGCTACATGTTCCACCGGTGGTTGATTCCACAACTTTTGACTTCTTATATGACATGCCCCCCGATTCTATCAATACTTGATATTACCTTGGTCTCATGACTATAGTTTGATTAAATGCTATTGATTGTAGATCATGGAAACCGTGCTAGTGAAAGTTATCCTTTAGAGATTTAAACTTTTAAAACTGTCTAGTAAAAAAACTGAGAATTAATGCATATACCCAATATAAGCAAAAATAATAATTAAATATTGAATATTACAATTAGTTGCAGATAAAAACAAAATTATTTCATTTTCCTTTTCCTTTTAATTACAACACAGCTGGTCAACAACACTTCAATTCAATTCCCCCTCTTTCCGCTTTCTATCGCCACCAGTAAAAACGATATTATTTACCGGCATGTGAGTCAACATGTTCTTTTTTATTTTTACCAACAAACAAAAATATTTCTCTTCTTCCTTCTTCTCGTCATCGTTTGTAATTAGCATGAGCTGTTGTCAGTCATTACGTCAAGTCAAGTCATCCAAAAATAACTTGAGACCGACCAAATGCATGTGAGGGTGCGATGATGTACGTAGACCGTACGTCTGGCTAGGCAAAGGTACACACAATGATTGAATGAATGAAGGTATAATGATTACAAAATTTTGAATTGTTTGTGTTGCTTTTTTAATGGTCGTAATGGCCATATGATGGTTTTCTTTTTTTTACTGACAATATTTCTGTTTAAACTGTAACACGGAATTTCATTAAAAGAAACCTTAGAAAAGGTAACAACAAATTTACTTTTTTATTATAATTATTATTTATTCGTGTTGTTGTTTTTGTTGACAAACAAAAAGCAAATCATGTTTCTGGTAACGGCCCAATTACAATACGATACGACATTATGAAAATGACGATGAGATGTTAACGGAGCGATAGTGTAGAGGTTTTTTGAAAACCTCTTAGGAAAGTGAAATTGCAGTGGTGGTTGCTAGACCAGAGATCAGAGATTCCAGATAAATTCTTATAAAAAAACTTTTGTTTTTCAAATATTTTAATTTTTTTTTTTTTGCTTTTACAAATGGCAGGATACCTGGTTCAAGCTTATACTTTAGTAGTCAAAGTTGTATGTTTTATTAGGAAATATTGATAGAAAAAAAAAAAAAGAAAAGAAAATTAAAAGAACTATCAGCGTAAATATTATGGCAGCGGGAATAAAATTTAAAAAGATGAATATTTAAGCTAGATTACGTGCTCTAGATTTTTTAAAAATAGGACAAAAGGTATGGCCAAATATATCCGAAAACCGTAAACCGTAATATTTTAAATATTTACGTATGCTGTTTGAAATTTAAATGGTCGCAAATTTTGAACAACTTTACATTATTTATAGAAGACTTGTAAATATTGGCGTTAAGGTTCAGGAAATAATGAAAAGCTGTATTCCTCAATTTAAAATTTTGAAACTTTATGGCTCTGTTTGAAGTGGCCATAGCATAATAGGTAGAGTTTTGGCTTATTAGACGTGACACCGTTGTTCCCCTAACAAAAACTCTCGAGTATAAAATATAATTGCCATGAAAAGTTTCTCACACCACTTATGTTGTTCGCGTTAATTTAATACATGAGTGGCGGGATCTGCAATTGAACGTCGAATTCGAACGACAGATTTTTAAGAATCTTTTTTTTTTTGTTTTTTTTTTTTTTTGTTTTTACTCTCAGAGTTTTTGTCAAAAAACTGCTGTCAGAAAGACCCCGATAAAAATATTGAAATGATTAGGATAAATTCATTAATAACTAGCTAGCTGGGAATTTTCAACCGTTTTCCTTTATTAGATCTATGTAGTATGAAATGAAGTTAATTAATCTCGGTTAGAATCAGTTCTCCACGTATGTATGTATAAGTATATGGATTAGAAAATCAATGTATTTAAAGGAAACGTTATCAGCCTCCTTTCTCTGTATGATTTTATTCCCTTGCAATTTTTTAAGTAACTGGCATAAAAAATGTTCAAAATTTGGCATACAAATTTCAGCAACAATCACACTAAAATTTATAATATAATATAAAAAGGATAATTTATATAAGGCGTGGGGGTTTTTTTTTTAAATATTCATTGATATCAGAAAAATATCAAGAAAAATAAATTTTCGTAAAATTACTTAATTCAATTTTTAAAAATAAAAAAAAAATACAACGAATACTTAAAGGACCAAATAAAATAAGAACTCACCTCTTTTTGGTTTTGCCAACATTGTAAAGTTCAACATGTTTGAATGCAGCATAGGCGGCCATATTTCTGTGTGTGTATATACGTGGGTTGGTTAAGATAACTAAATGAATTTACAAGGACGTAGAAATTTCCCCAAACAAGATAAACAAAAGGATAAACAACGTCACAGTCTCCTCTCAGTTGTTTAATTACAAAAACAAATTACAACAAAAAACAACAACAAATATTTCTTAAGCTATAAGGCAGGGGAGAGAGAGAGAGAGAGAAAGAAAATAAAACGGGAATTTGATTTTAAAGAAAATACATGTGATATAGTCAACAAGAGAGAAAAATAAGAGCGAATAAAACTGTGAAATATTTTTGGGGATTGTGATTCTATAGGAGAAAATGTAACAGAGAAAATCAATAATTCTTCTCATTAAAAAGAAATGCAAAGCGCTCTTGCACATAAAGGATGTTAAGGAGAGTTTACACAAATTAAGATGTTTTTTAATAAATACAGGACACACAAACAAAAAAGGAAATAAAATATTCCCTGCAGACATTATTTGCTCTTTTAAAAGCATAAAAATGAGGGAGTTGATGAAAGAGCATTTTACTGCAAAAGTATACACTCGGGAGAGCACACAAAACAAAAAAAAAAACTAACACAGGCTAAACAAAAATTGAGTTGTCAAGGATGCCCCAGCAACTCTCCTCCTCTTGGTGTTCTTTTTCATTGGTATTTCAAAAAAATAAGAGTAAAATTGATGCTCGGATTTATGTACGTATATAAACGAAATTAAAAGAAAAAAATTTAAGCAATACCAACACAAATGAAAATGGCAATCCTTATTTTTAACAAATTAGAAGCATAATTTTTTTATTTTTTTTTTTTATTTAAAACACTGTTTTTTAATAAAAATATTTCACAGTTTAATTCTTGTTCATCGCAAAAGTCCATGGGGAAGATCGAAAAAAAAACTCACAACAATTATTTTGTTTTTTAATGCTTTAGTTTAACAAACAGTTCGTACTCTCTGGTTAAAATAATGTTCGCTTGAATTTTGATTTAAAATCGTTTCTTTTGTTTTATTAGCTTTACTAAGAAAAAAAATTAATTTCAATGGAAGAACGCTTTTGTTTAATTATTTTTATGTGGTTTAAAATTACAAATTTTTTTCTGTTTAAAACACGTTTAAAACAACACGTTTTATGTTACGCGAAGTGTACGTAGCAAGTTAAAGTTAAAGACTGAACTGTTTTTGGAAAAGTGGAAAACGTTTTATATTATCGATCCAGCAAAAAGCCAACGAAAAACCAGAAAATAAAAACAACACTCTGCATAAACACAGAAACTTTTTTCTTTTCTTTTCGTTTTTTTTTTTGCCGTTTTGGTTTATGGATGGGTTGGATAAATGGTTGGTTGGGTAAATGGAGAAACGAAAATAAAGCAAAATAACACAACACAACCCAAATGCTTAAAAAGAAAACTCAATAAAGTTTTCGTTTATACAAAAACAATTTAAAGCACACATTCACACACACACACACACACAGGTTCACGCAATGTAAAAACAAAAGCCAAAAACAAAATCAAAATATTAGAGACAAATACAATATAACTGGCTGCATTTTGTTATTACATTGCTCTCCCCAAATGCAAGTCTCTGCTGTTTTATGTCTAATAACTCTCTCTGTCAGTATTTCTCTCTCTTTGCCTGAACGAACGATTTTCCAGTATTTTTTGTTTTCATACTCGTGTTATTCTATGTGCATTTGTATATGCTTTACAAATTTTACGGTAATTTTTTAAAAGTTTACATGGTAACAGCTGTTTGTATGTTGCTTATTGTTTTTTATGTTATTTGTATTTGCCTCTCTCTTTTGAAAAATACTCTCATAATATTTCACAGCTTTTTATCTGTTTGGCAACATGTTGCAAATGAATAGTTTGAGTAAAACATGTTCTTATTATAGAATATAATTTTTTTTGTCATGTATTACGGTAAAATGAGTATGAATCAGTAGCATGTGTGTTTTTGTGTAAACACTGGTAGGCAAAATTAACGTGCACTAATATTTAAATATAAAAAATCGACGAATTAATAAACAAATTTCTTGGAAATGATGCTTAATGGACCACAGCATTTAATATTTCCAAATGAAATATAATAATAATAATAATATAATAATAAAATGGTAGATATTTTAACCACTAAAATTTCATAAAAGTTACTAAAGACGCAACCATATGTAAAATAGAGCCCATATGTAGTGAATTCTCCAATTTTTATGTTATACATGCCAAATTCAAACTGAAAAATTAACGTTGTTCAATGAATTTCTATAAAAAATAATCATTACTTCATGTTTTTAAAAGAATTATTGGGATTGGATTTGTGGAAACAAATATTCCCCTTTAACTAAAGTTTTAAATGTTCGAAATTTTTATGACTGTGCATTCTGTTTGTGAATAATACTCATGACTATTCTTCGGTGCAATGTTAATCAAAAGTGTTGGCGATTAGATATTAAGGGCTTGGTTGGGTGATTAAGAATGTATGTAGGTTATGACTGTGCCTTCAGAAATAAAACTAAAATTGGGTGCATTTAATACCTTAGATTGATTTATATTCTCTTGATTCTTAAATAAATTTCATAATTTTCTATTCGATGTACCTTTCTCCACCTGATTTAATTTTAATTCCAGTTTTTAATTTTCCATACAATTTGAAAATCTTTCGTCACTAATTTTGTCCATCACTGTGCATATGTGTAGTTCAATAACCGTTAAATTACATTATTCCACTATGTAGTTTTATGTATGCGAGTCTGCTTGTATGCATGCATGCATAATAAACAAATGCTTAGCTACATTTAGCCATTAGCAACAAAATGTTGCAGAGAAGTGAAAGAGAAAAAAACACAAGAAGTAGAGAAAACTAATTATGAGAAGTAATAAAAACAGGGTCAGTGTAACTGACTGATGATGACTGCTTTAATTGAACTGGTTATGGAATAGGAAAACGAAAAAAAATAAATAAAAGAATGGAAAAGAAAAGAAACAATATTTAAAAATTTTTGAAATGTTGTGCCAACAATTTGTGTAATTTGTGAAAATAATTTGTCATTGAATATTTCAACGAATCTCCAGGAAGAGAATGAGAAGAAATAAACTTGAAGTGTGTATATTTTTAAAATAAACTTTAAACAACCCCTGGATAAAAGTTTAAAATTGTTTCCAAGTTGCAGAGACAAAGTTGACTGTTTTTAAGTCTATTTTTCCCTCATTCTTTAGAGCAAGTGCAATAAACTGGAAGAGAGCGCACAAATTGAAATGATAATGCAAAATTCACGGAATTTTTAAAGACTCAGAAAAATAAAAATATAATAACAATACAGAAATTATTAAATTTCCAATATAAGGGAGGAATAGTTGTACTACAGACAGTGTACATATCACAGGTTTTTCATACATCGTTTTCGAACGGTGAAAAGAATGTCATTTCAGTTTATTCATTTGGAGTTAGAGAAAACGAAAATCCGGAATTGCTATAAAACCGGGTTTAATAAATAATCTACTTGATAATAAGGACAGAAAAGAAATCCATTCTTTGCACAAGAAAGTGAAAGCCTATGCTAGATTAGTTCTCAAACGACCAAGACCATTGGAGTTAACTCCCGTTATTAAAGAAAAATGCTATAAGGATGCAATTTGCTAGAACTAAGAGATCCAAGATCTAATAACTAAGTGTTCCAAGAAGCCTTCTGTATTGTATGGTTGTGAACTCGATCAAACACCACATAAATCCTAAATTGGATTTTGACAATAAATTCGCGAATATGTTCATTTAATATGCGGGAAATAGAAGATTAACAGTATACTCCCAGGGGTCTTAAGTGATTTATTAATCTAACAAATATGAAGAGGTGTAAAGTTGAAAATTTTTTTTGCAAGGATCCATCGCATTAGATTACTCTGTAGACTTTATTGATCTTAACCCTTTGTTTGAGTATTGATGCGAAAAAGTTTAATCAAAGGATGTAACGTTGAAATCATAGGGCGACATATTGGAGGTCTCGCATGCATTGTACCAATGACTAACGAAAATAGGGCCTACGCTTCCAATAAAGTAAACAAATATTGATCCAATAAGTACGTTTTCCATCCCGGGGCACTACCAAACTGAGATATCAATACATAATATCACCTGAATAGGACAGATAGGCATATACTGTGCACTGAATTGCGCTTGTCTAGTGCCAGATTGCAGTTTTAAAACTGGGGTCAGATTCTTTTGTTATCCTTTTGTCAGATATTTTTGTTATGATTTACGCGGAACCAGAAAAGTTAATTGAACATGAAGAGGTAATTGGTAAGATGATTCTTCTACCCCGGTGTGATTCTGTTAAAATTAGGAAAATAGGATGGTTGAGGGAGAATAAGATAAAAAGCCTGTGAGCAAAGAATAAAACTGGGTCTATTGATTTTCATTTCACTTGAAGTGAATTTTTTTAGTTAAAGAATTACTTGACATAGAAATGAATAGACATGGTTTCCACTAAAAATGCAACCATGTGTAATATGTCACCTTTTAATTCCTAGATCTCTTGACACACTCGGAAACTTGCCTCTAATGGAATAAAATTGCTGGAGTCTACACGCAAGGTTATTCTCTTCTGTAGTATAAGATCCTAGAGTACAATGCTTAAATAAATGATCGTATAATAAAAAAAAAACACCAATATTTAATCGTTTTTATTTCTTTTTTTAACAATAATTTGTCTATCTAACGGTTAAATTTTAACAACGCCAAGAAGTATTTTCTCACAATTTGCAAATTTTCTAAGATCTAAAATGTTTTCATAAGAACTCAAAATCATAAAACCAAGAGAATTAGACAGCAAATAAGAAAAGAAGAAGAAGAATAAAAAGTGCTAAAAACATCTGTACATGGAAATACGAATGGAAATAAAAATTTAGTTTAACTTACTATTTATAGAGCCGTCGTTTGACAACAACAAGTTCTTTACACTCTCATGACACAGTCACTCACTTAATGAAGAGCCAGCCAGCCAGCCAACAAGCTATATATATATAGCTAGTGTGTGTTAGAACAAACAAGAAAAAATAAATTTACTTTTGCTACACATACGAGCGAGAGCAAGTACTCTTCTGTTGAAGAGGTTTCAAAATTTTTACTTGTTTCTTCTTGTTTCGAACGGCTGGTAGTGGCTAGCGGTATGAGGGAGTAAGTGCGTGAGTGAGTAACTAGTGAATCAGTGTGCAGTGCATGATGCAAAATGTGTGTGTTGTTGCATTTGTGACGCAATTTTTATAATTTTCTATTCTATTCATCGTCGTCATTTCTTTTCGATTTGAATTTCATAACAATTTCTATTTTTCTTCATATTTTTTCTCAGTCTAAAGGCTTTTGGCCTCTGTATGTATAGTGCACAGTACACAAGTGGCTGCTGTTTTTTTTCTTGTTGCATTTCAATTTCTTGACTTCCTTATTACCTTATTACTTTAGAGAGAGAGCGAGAAATGAGAGAGAGAGGGAGAGACAGGTACGCATGGGAAAATTACAATTCTTTATGACTTGTTATCATTCTCGTTTATTATTTCATTAATGAATTCATTTCATACTCTGTTCTCCGTCTTTAATTATATGCTTTATTGTGCCTATTATGACGTTACTCTTACCATTGCTTCAAGTGCATAAAACAAATTTTTTTTCTTTTTGTATACGAAATACCGTCTAGAGGCTTATATTTCTTCTCTGACATATGCAGACAGGCCAGGCAAGTTAATAAAAACTAAATAAGACGCTAAG
>QOCX01000074.1:278030-302470 GCA_005959815.1 Sarcophaga bullata
AGGATCGTACTCTAACGAGCGTCTTTAAGACTGACATCATTCGGATTGGAACTAATTGGTATTATTGTGATATAACAGGCGGACTCTCAGGCTAGCTTGGTGAAGCAATTTCCCCGTTGAATGGTACTATTTTCTCATATCATGAGAGCAGCATGTTAAAATCCTATAATATGAATCGAACGGTTCCAGGACCGATATAACTGTTGGCATTTAATGGAACTAGCGCTTGCAAGAAGAATACAATTCGGCAGTCTCAAGTGACAGATTTGTGAAAAATGGTGCTGGGATAAGTGAGTTGAAGATGCAGTGTCTCATAATTATATTTTCGCATATTTAAACCGCACTGAGAACACTGCTTTCGAAGAATAAGACCATGCGGCTTTCTGTCGAGATTTTACTCACTTGGACAGGCTCTTCATTTGCTTCTTTGGTGATTGGCTTAAACAGCCACAGTAAATTGCTTTTCAACAAGGAAAATAGATTACAGTAGGAGATAAAAGAGGGAATACATAGTTATATTGTCACTGTATAATATTCACATTTAAATTGCGTTGATTCACTACACTCACTATACACTTCACTTACATACGTATGTACATATATACATGGACCCATAACTGTTTCCGAGCGCGTTTTTTTTTTCATCAAACAAGGAGTAATAGTGATAGTAGTAAAGCTACAAAAAACTCAAATTGAAATGAAATTGTTTTTGTATCGATCGTTTCCGTTGGTAATTATCAATGTTAACAACTTAACATAATTAAACTTAAAAAAAAAATTACGATCAGTGAAGTTTATGTCTGATATTATAATTTACATGGGTAATCAATTCAATTAAAATTGAAACGTTTTTAAAAGACAATAACAACAATAAAATAAAAAAAAAACTTATTGATTTCAAATCAAGTCAAGTCTGAAAATTAGTGCAAAAAAGTCTATTAAGAGTGCAATAAAACGGACACTACAAATGGAAATGAATTATTTATGAAGTGTGATGGAGTGGCTAGAGAGCAGTGCTGTATCAGCCTCATAATACTCTTAATAACAGCGGGCAACAAATTGAATTATTGACTGACTGATAGCGCGGTTGTAAATAATGGTCGACAAAGTGGTGGACACACAACAGAAAAATTTGTCAGGAAAGATGAAAAATTATTTTCATTTAAAATTAAGAAGAAATTTTTTTCTTTTCAAGGAAACTAATTGATTGTATTAGAAAAAAAAAAAAAGATAAAGAGAAATGAATGAATGAATGAATGAATGAAAGTGAGAATATGAATGAAAAAAAAAACACTCTCGATAGTATATTGAACAGAAATTTATTATTTCCATTTCCATTAGAGTAGGAAGTTCATTCCGAAAGGAATAACAAGGCAACACATTAACGACATGAAACAAATCATTATGAACGCAGGTATTTTTCCATTTGCTGATTTCTATGTGACAACAACAATGATCAACAAGTTGCAACGTCAACACGTTATTGCCCCTTCTCAACATTATATGGTCAGTAGAGCTCACCACTTCACTTGGTGTGTCACCTTGTCATGCAACACTTCTTTATTGCTATTGATCCAACTGCTGCTGTATTTTGTGGCTGTTACCACAGTTAAAGTTTAAATGCATTTTTTAATTTAATTTTTTATTTAAAAAAAAATTGCTAACCAAAGCGTAAAAATAAGAAACGAAACGAAAAAATCTTCAAAAATTAAAAACAAACGGAATGATTATAATCAACCGTACGGGCGGCCACAAAGAATGTAAAGGAATGAAATTATTATAACACACTAGCACAGAATTTTATTTGGAATCAAGGCATTTTGTGTGGAAAACACTGTACAATACATTGTATGAACAGATTATATTGGAAGGACAATTTCGAGTCCTCCTCAAAACATACGTAAATAAATCTCGGTGCTACGAGAACGAAACATTAGGAATTCAGAGTATTTGTCGCATTCGATGGGCACTGAGTACGCTTGCGTACGTTGCCACGAGGACAGAGCACTATAAATTCAGAGTCCTTATTTGGAGTACCATAATTTGGCGTCTGAAGTTTTCAGGAATGATAATAGAAGAGTGTAAAATGATTGAATGAATGAATTCGAATACCAGGGTTTAGTTTAAAGAAAATTCTTCCTTCCACAATTCGCGCACTTTGTGGACTAGATGAGAGTCTTAGTATACGATACACACTTACATACATACATACATACATACATACATACATACATACATACATACATACATAGTTGCATTTTTTCATAGCTCAATGTTGCAAAATTTCAAGGTATTTAAAGAAAATATTCTTTCAAATAATATCCGAGCCCGATAATAAGCTTGCAGCAGGCTTCTTAAAGCTGAATTAACAACGTAAAAAACATAACACCGACAACTACAATAACAACTGCAGTTACTACTATTAAAAACAACAACAACAACAACAACAACTTACAATGATTAAAAAAAAAAAAACAAAAAGAAAAGAAAAACAAAACAACAGTCAACCAACATGGTCATTGCTGTCTTCAAATAACAATTATTTCTGTTGTTAAGGAACGTTGTGATGTTGTAAAATGTAGTTGTAGCAGTTGTTGCTGTTGTTATTAGTGTTGCCAGTTTTTGTTCATATAAAGTTGTTGCATGAATGATTTTTCTACTGTAATGCAATGTAATTGTTGCCGCTGTTGTTGCTATTGTCCGTTTGTCGTTAGAGTATTTGGGGGGTATGGTATGAAGTAGTGTCGGGGTGCTCAATCAAATGCAACACAAATAACATTTCCGAGTTGTCAAAATGATGTTATTGTTGTTGTTGTTGTTGTTGCTGTTATTTTGGTGCTACTAAAGCTGTTGCGTTGTTTGCATCAGATGCTGATGCTGTTCAAGATGCTAAAGAAATAAATTCGAGTGTAGAAGAGGAACCAATTTGGCTTGAAATGAAACCTCCTCTAAATGTATAGAAAATCGAAAAAAAAGGAAAGAAAAAATCAAAAAAAAAAAAATCGAAAGAAAAAAATTGTTTTCACAACTGCTTTTAAAAAAAAGTTTTTTACAGTTTTTCAACAACGATTTGAGTTTTAAAATAAAATCAGCAGCAGGGAAGGCAAAAAAAAAAGTAATCTCCATAAAGTAATTATCCGCACAGTCAGTTGCTGTAATAAGTAATTAGTTTTCCAACAGTTTGTCTATTGTGGCGCTGTACCGTCACAATAACCAAACCCCCCCCCCTCCCCACCATTAAACAAAAAGAAAAACGCATGCAACAGGCTTTATTGCAACAAAATGTTTTTCGTTGTTTTTGTTTTTTTTTTTGCTTTTTTTTTTCGTTGCCTTGACGATCTAATAAAACAACACACCACAGCCTACAACTTCTGTTACAACTACTACTGCCAACCAATAGTTGTGTGCTGCACAATATTTATAAGCTTAGTTAGACTCCTTGGGGCATGCCACATTATTAGCAAACGTCATTGTAGTAACATTGTAGAAATTTTTTTCTCTTGCTGTAGAGCTGCGGCCTGTTGTTGCTTTTCTATCTTTGGTGGCTTTTTAAATTATTTTATAGCTGCCTCAATAATAAATAAAAAAAAGAACAAACAAAAAAAAAAATAGAAAAACGAAACGAATCAAGTCTTGTTGGCGTTTTTTTTTTACGTTTCCATTTCTCCTTAGGCCTATTACTTTTTTGTTGGTGTAATCTTGAACTATTTACGGTGTTTTTTTTGTGTTGTTGTTGTTCTTTTTATTTGTGGCATATAGCTGTTGTTTGTTTCTCGTGTGGCTGTTATTGTTGTTATTGTTGTTATCATTAACCAATATCTCAATTATCATTTGCAATTAGTCGCGTTACAGAGTGGCTTTTTTTTTTTAGTTGGTGCTGTTGCTTGCCGCTGCCGCCTCTTTAATTAGATTTTTTAATACGATAAACGCTGCTAGGCATTTGCACACATTTTTTATGGCCAGAAGCGCTATTGATATTGAACTGGGCTTTCGCATTAATAGTGTGACAGCGCATTTTCAAGGTATTTGTGCAAGAAAATTAAAATATTTCATGAACGACAAAATATTTCAATTAATTTACGAGTAAATGACCTTTATTTACAGAAAATTTATTAAATAAGTAAAGACTACCAGGGGGTTATCTAATAAGTTATTGTCCCAATCAACTCTACTGCACTGCTGTTTTAAAGGAGATCTTCATGTTTCAAACAAACATAAGATTTGTGTAATTTATGTCAAAAGCCATTGTTCCGACCATGCTTGTAGGCTAAAAGTGTCAAGTAAGTGAGTCACAAACTAACTCTCCCATATGTAAAGAAGTAGAATTTTAAATTTTAATTGTTCACCTCTAGTAAAATCTCTCGCAAAATAGCTCAGTAGGCTATTTTATTTTTTCTTTTTTTTTATTGTTTACACACTTCATTTTAAATTCGAAAAAAAAAAAATAGGAAAAACTATCCAAGCTTTGTTTTTAATTGCAAAAAAAAAAATAAAATAAAATAAAGGATTTCTTACGCTTTCAAAATTTTGAAAGTAAAATTATAATCGCTCATCAAACATATGGTATTGGTATGGTCTAGTATGGCATGGAGTATGGTTGGCCTATGATATGGTATGGTCTGGTCGGGTATGGCCTAGTATTATAAATAGTGGCCAATTACAACAAAGAAATCGTTAACCTTCTTGCTTAGCAATAAAACAAAAATCATAAGAAAATTAAACATTATTTAAATACTTACAATAGCAACAATAATAATAATAATAAAAAAAACACATACACACACATTTATTTATTGTATTGTATGTGAGTGAAACAAATTGCAGACAAAACTTACCTGAAAAGATAGAAAAAAAGAAGAGAAAAGAAACGAATTATAAAAAATGTTTTTTATTTTTAATTAGAAAATAAAATAATAAAAAAATAAAACAAAAAACAAAAAACAAAAACAAAAATATACAATAAAAACTGAATTAATCTGCTCATGGAAAATTATAAATATTTAAAACCTGCAACAAAACCCTGCACTTAAAATTTGATGTGGTTTTTAAGCTGTTGCCATAAAACTATTTTATAAGAGAAATTATAAAATACAGTGTTGCAAAAAATAATAGGGGCACCAATTTTTTTTTCTTTTTTTTTTCTTTCTTAGTACCAGCACGGCTTTTGAGTTTTTATTAGCGCAAGAACTCACTGTAAAATTCTTTCGATGATTGAGTTGTAGTGTATTTTTAAACAAAAATGTATTTGCAGTACAGGAAATAATAGGTGCACTTTCAAAAATTATAATAATAAATGCGAAATATTTTGCGAAAATTCTTCGAAAACATTTCACAGAACGTATGTATGTATTTTGGTCCCCAGCCCAGTATTTTAAAGGATGCCTTAATAAAGGTAACTTAACGGGCTACAGTTACTGAAAAAATGTATGGTGAATAAATGAAATTGAAAGAGATCAAGAGGGTTTTCGATCAGACCTATCAGAGATACTGATGAACTGAACAGCTTACTTGTGATTTGCTAAACAATCAGATGAACGGCGGACCCTATTTTAGGTATAAAACAGCATACACCACACCACTTTGCAATCTAGTAAGCGAAAATTCTGTAAAGGAATACCGAGAAAGCTGTCCAAACCATGACAATGCATGGTGAAGAATACTACATAGAGCTTGTTTAACTGATAAAATTTAGTATTATTGCACGAGTAAGAAAATAAGCAAGAAATGTGAAATATAATTTTGGTTTATACTTGTCTTACGTATTCAATGAATTGGCGAAGTTAGGTTATAAAAATGAAAAATGCAAGCTTTGGTTGCAAGCTATTGAAACAGTAAAGTGGATTAATATTTGTAAAACATATTTGGTTTCAATACAATAAAACTAGGCATTCTTTTTCAAGGATTAAAATTACAAAACAAATTATCTTGCAAGTGTGTTAGTGTTAGTGCTCCACTGTCAGTTACTGTGCAAATAATTTTTGCAACAATAAATTGCTTCAAAAAATCATCCGGAATTGTTTGAGATTAAAAGAAGGAATTAGATTT
This sequence comes from Sarcophaga bullata, assembly GCA_005959815.1. Taxonomy (NCBI): domain Eukaryota; kingdom Metazoa; phylum Arthropoda; class Insecta; order Diptera; family Sarcophagidae; genus Sarcophaga; species Sarcophaga bullata. The sequence continues at coordinate 284,076 of QOCX01000074.1, forward strand.
CCGTGCAATACTCTTCTTTTCTTACGAAAAAGAAAGAAAGAAGAAAGAAAAAGTGAAGCATAAAATTAAGACTGAAAGAAATCGCAAACAAAGAATAGAAATGAATTCAAAAAAGAGGAGAAGAAAAAGATCGTAAAATTAACCAAAAACTAAAAGAAAAAAACTATTGTTCAGTACAAATAATTATACGGTTAGACAAGCATTAAAAAAGAATTAAAAATTGAAAAAAAAATTATTAGGTATGGGACGACATAGGCAAGTTTTCTTTGTCGAAAAATCCAGTAGTAGTCTGGAGATGGAATCTTAATTATGCAGTGTGTTGCATTGGTGCTAAAATATTAAAATAATTAAATTGAGGAAGGAATTGAGGAGGAACAGATCTATGGTCGACTTTCTGTGTGATAGAGAATCATAACACATGATGGACTTACAAAGGTAATGATGGATTCACAAAGGTAATGATGGATTCAAAAAAATTCAAAAACCAGAATAAACAACTCATACATGAAGTTCATAAGAACAATAGTCGAATTGATTACTAGTGCCCATACCCAATATTAAATTAAGAAGAAAAAAATCACACACAATCATGAAAACAAAGAATTGAAATTTTTAAAAGCAAACATTTGTTAAGAATTGTATTGAAAAGAAAGTTTTTTTAACTTTTTAATCTTTTCTTTTTCTTTTTTTTTTCTTAACAGAAAAACAAAACTAGAAAAAATAAAAAATTATAGAAACAAAAACAATAACATTGAAAACAAATCAACTAAAACTAAAAATGAAATAGAAAAATAACAAAAATAATGGAAAAGTGAGAGAGATAGAGAGATAGAGAGAGAGAGAGATAGAGAGAAAACATAAATTGTAAATAGTAGTAATTAAAATTTTACGCCTGAATAATTTGATTTTTAACAGTTAAAATTGAAAAAAAAAACGAAACAATAAAGAAATCAATAGTAACAGGAAATTAGATTTTGAACAGTAAACAATATTTACACTTGGAAGAATAAAATGAAATTGAAAGAAAATGTTTAACTTCATCGATGCATCTTGTATGTAGGAAAAAGCGGTGGCTTAATTTTGCTACTGAGGTGACGGCACTCTTGATTTATTTATAAAAATTAAGAATATATGTGCACCTTTTGGCCAAGAAACTGAAACTATATCGACAGTGACAGTGAAATGGGTATTTACGGTCTAGTTTATCAACAATACTTGAATGTTTTAAAATGCAATAGATATGTGAGGAACTCTTGCAAAATATTATTCAAAGTTATTTATAGTCTGGAAGAACAAAATTTGTACAGATGAGTTAAAAGATTAATATTTTTGCATCGGATGGCAAAAGTTATAGAGTAAAGCTATGTCGCCATAATCTAGTGGGATGGCTTATTACACGAGAGCGTATGATTAAATTATGACACCAGTGCAGCCTCCGTTTCTCAAATTGGGAGTCCTGAAAAGTTTAGTTGGCAATGTGCTAGATTATTAACCTGAAGGTTATCGGTTTGATTCCCATTAGAGAGTACTACTTCGATCATAATTTGAATGTTAATCAGCTCCTAATAATTATAGTCTAATTTGTAATTGTATTATAATTAAATAAATAAATAAATAGATAAGTTTTTCATATTTGTCTTATTTTATTGTGTCATATCAGGCTTTAGTGGAAGATTATTAAGCATTTTGAAAGTTTGATAAGATTATTGATCTTTTGGAAGTAAAAATCATTACGAATTCCTAAATCTTCTGCTCTTTGCTTGATATTGTTCTTTATAAAGTTTAAATACACTGTCTTATTCATAGTTTCCTACCTAAATACATGCCAAATGGACCATATCTGGAGCCGACACACTTACCCACAGTTTTATACTACCACCACTTTGCTTAATAGTTTCATGCAAGTCCTTTGAAATTAGCTCTTCACTTCGCTTAGTCGATGTGTTAATTACATACATTACATTACATACATACATTTAATCGTAAAACAATGTCATTCCTCTTATTTTTTCTTTCAACACTATGTACCTTCCAATAAAAATACCATTTTGGTATTTCTAACCTAAATGAAACTAAATTTAACGTTTCACAAGGAAATTTGACACTTTCGCTTAAAATATCAACACAAAAGTTAAATTAAAAACAAAACACAAGAGATAAAAGTGTATTATAAAGTATGCTTGTGTAAATACGAGTGTGTATGTCGCTCGTGTTTATTTTTGTATGCATCCAACCTAATACAAATAGAAACAAACCGAAAGAAAACAGTAATTTTGACTCTTAAAAATAAAAACAATATGAGAAAACGTGTTCATATGTGTAAAGGTATGAGAATGTTTATTTTTATTATTTGTTTACATTGCATTATAATATGCGTAAGTCTCTAATGGTTGTGGTTGTTGTTGTTGTTGTTATTGTTTAGATATTACTGTTCCTTTTATAACTTGCAAGACTGCTGCTAATGTATTTTTTTTTTTTTGTTATTGTTTATAGGAGAAGAAAATCAACAACAAAGTGAATGGTTGAATTGTTGTTTTGTATTGATATTTAAATTTACTGACTGTCTGTATTTATATTGACCCAAAGCAAAGCTTTAATTACAATATGGTAGTGGTGATGGTGGTGGTGACCCTTTTCTTTTTTTTTTTTTAATATAAACCACAAAACATAATTCAAAACAACAACGCCGTATTATATAGGCTCTTTATACAGGCACACTTCAGCTAAGCTTAATAAGATAAGAGAAAGAGACAGAGGCAAAGGAAGAGAGGAGAGAGGAGAAGCAATTGTTAAACGAAATTTCGTTTTTAGAAAAATAAACCACATGTAAATAATAACGTGACTTCCCATAGGAAATTTATTATGGTTGACACAAAAACAAAAGTAAAATGGCACAGCAGTAACAGTAACAGCTACAACAACATAAACAGAATTCTGAAAAAGTGGCAACCAAAGAAGCAAATAATGGCTGGCTTTTGATAAGAAAGTTTTCTTTCTCTTTTTCTTTTTCTTTTGAGAATAAACATTTAAAAGCTGTTAATAAAAGAAAGTATTTGGTTTGTTGTTGTTGTTGCTGTTGGCCTTAATGAAAATAAAAGTTCTTAAATAAAATAGACTGTATCCATGAGGTGTTATAATAATTTATTATTTTTGTTGCTGTTGTTGTTGTTAGTGCAACAAGAAGTTTAGAAAAATAATTTTAATATCCGCCGCTACTGTTTGTTTCTTTTTAAAAATTTTCTCGCTTTTCTTTGATTTCTTTTAATGCTTTTTTCTTTTCGTCAGCGGAAGGGAGCGATAGGGCAAGTGTTTTATTATAAAAAAAAAAAATTAAAAATTATTGTAATAACTGTTATTTTTTTTAAGTGTTTTACTTCATTAAAAGGAAAATAATTGAGGTGAAATGTTGCAAATAAAAATAAAAATAAAAATAAAAATAAAAAACGCACAAACAAAAACATTTTTCTTACAAATATTAAAGTATTTACGTTTATAAAAACAAAAACAATAATAAAACGTTCATACAAACATATAACCATAATGTAAAGCAATTATGGATCTTTTACTTGTAATAGTGACTGGTTGAACATTTCATTTTGGTCATTAGTATGGTTGGTACACTTTAAAAATGTTTATAGCTGAGGAAATTTGTAAGTGTTACCCATTTTCACATCAAAAATATATTGAGAGTAAGTGTTAAAGCAACAAATAACAATAAAAATTTTAGGCTCAAATGATGAAATTTTAAATCTATTAAATAACATTAAATAAGAAATGTCTTTCAAGCTCTTTTTCAAATATAAATAATAAACAAAAGTTGCATGATAAAAATAATATTAGAAATTAGAATTATGGGGTGTAAAACATGAAAATTTTAGGGCCGCAATAGATCCCATAACATTTCACTATCATTTGGAGAATGGATAAACAGCTCGCAGTTATTTTCATAAATTTATTTTGCTTCAGTAATTTAACATTTTTACGTTTTCCGTACTAGTTGGAGTAGACTAATAGCTCTCTAGAGGTTATCCTAATTGTATACATTCCATCGCCAACAAAAAGGGGCCATAAGGCAGGGACCGTGTGTTTATTTTTTTTACATTTAACTTGCGAGTAATAGCGGATATGTAAAGGAAATTTCCATATCTTTGCATGAATAGGAATGTAATAGACGAGTTGGACTTGTTTTATTTCTTAGTTACATAGTTGACAACGTCAGCATCCAAAGATAGTATTTTAAACTAAGCATTTTGGCATCATAAACTCTCTGTTGGCGAACTCCTAGAGGACAAAATCAAGTCTATTTATTAATTTGTAATGTAACATTTGTGCAACAATTATGGTTGTGCCAATCACGAGTTATAAAGGTTTTAACGACCAGATGCTTCCATTAAATCCTCGCATATATCGGACCTGAACAATTAACAAAAACGATCTGCGGGTATAAACACAATATATTTAAGGCGTAAATGGGAGTTCGATAAAAAAAAAACTTATTCCAGGGTCATATATGAACACTCCGAACAGATCAGATCTTCGTTTTTTCTTAATTCTTGATGTGTTCCACTTAATCTGGTATATATACTTCATGTAGTTTTATCACTAACAATGCTTTACCAAAACAGATGCCTTGGAATTAGAATCGAAAATTCCATCTAAATTATTACAGTAACAAAGCTCTAGTGCAGTGTACTAGTGGTAGTGAAGTGAAATGTATTAGACAAAACAACACAGTGTAATTTAAATAAAACAGACGCAACATACATACATACATACAATCACGCAAACACCCATATAAGAAATAGAAAAATATTATGAATGCAGTTGATTTCTTCATCTGTATCATCAACAACAATAAGATCAACAGTATCATTATCTATTGCTGTTCACAGACTACTTCAGAGGAAAATATTTGAGTTGCAAGTAAGTCTTCCATACAAGAGGTTCGTTCGTACGTTCATTTGTTTATGTAATAATGTAAGGCTATTAAAATCAAGACTATGTTCTTGTGATCTAAGCAAGAGTAGTCATCATTAGTATGAAGCAACACACATATCATCAGCATCACAAACTGAATCAACACAAATACTCTTCATCGAATTTTTTTTTTTTTTTTTGTTAGAGGCAGCTGTTCAGTTGTTCAGTCGATCACTAATGAAACGAACAATATTTAACTCATTGTATAAAGAGGAGCTGAGCAATGTGTGGAGATTAATGCAGAAATTCCAAAATCAAATTGTTATTAGAGATTAACAACAACACGAACAACAACATCAACTACTACAACAACACTTAATGTATTTATGATGACCATAACAATTTTGGTTTTTTCTGTTTATTTCTCTTCCTAGTATATGGGCTTTGATATAACCTAGTAAATGCATAAAAAAAATATAAAAAAAATATTTTAAAAAGCTTTTAAATATTCTCATTATGAATTGAAAGAATTTAATGAAAGCTGAGGAGTATCCAGTTATGCCAGACTGTACTAAGTAGTTAAACTGTTGTACGGTCAGAAAATTCATTTCGAAAGATTAGAATTCAGTCATCAAACTATGAATGTGTCAAGTTCTTCAAGCAATTTCACTACGTCAAAAGATTAAGTGGCCGTTTTTTAAATTTCCCCACTATAAAAAAAATCAAAGACTCAGTCTTTGTAGATTTTCCATAGCCTTTAGAACAATTTCATCACAATTTCTTTGATTTATATTTAGGGAAGGGGCCCCCCTAGTCATGTGTTGGAATTACGAAAATACATTGTAGGCAAGGGGAAAGAAGGGTGTTAGATTTATACACTGATTTAAAAATTAAATAGCGAAGCATTCCATGGTATAAACCTTGCTCAGTGATAAGTTATTTTATAAATTCAAACTACAGGCCAAAAGGAAGAAAAACGTTGGCAAACTCAGTTTAGAGTAATCAAGGAATAACTAAGCGACGCTTATTCTATATACCACTGATGCTACAATACCCTGTACCATGTACTTCGAAAATCGGTTTACCGATATCTACAGCAGGCAATAATCACTCGTCAAAACGATGAGATTTTGAAAATATCGTAACCATATCCTACAAATATTGAAAAATGTCTCCTGTGTATTGCCAGTAAATTTGTAACATTACACCCTGGAGGACAATACGGACAACGAGACTCAAGTTTTATTATTATGTCGTCTGTTTCGTTTCTTGATATCACAAATACTGTACAAACGGCATCGGGAAAGACCATCTTAAGTATTTTAGATTATGCCACATGTGACTCCAGTCGATTAGCAACAGTGATCACCAGTGAAGCCAGATTTTGATCTGTAAGATGTGTTCCATTCCCTAATAACAAGCTACGAATTACCTTCAAGGGAAAACTACAGTATACAGAAATAGTAGAACTAAAAGACAATATTTCAGTCCTCGGACTAAGCAACATACTACACTGGCTGTAGTCCAAACTATACCTTAACGTCATATTATACAGTATCTACTACCATCCGCCCTATTTACAAATCGTAATAATTTGGGTGACATTAATAATCACAATCTTAATATGAATTTGAGGAGTGATGACATCGTTACAATTCCCATCGCATGATGAAAGTGAAAATTATTTTCCTCCAAATGATCTTACCTAGATTGAATCTTTGTTAGAATTCTTACTCCTCTCGCAGATTCAAATCCATTGTCCCGTTCATTTTGTGGTTTTACTTCTCTAAAGAAGATTTAATTGATCAGAAGATGGGGAATAAGAGATATTCCTTCATTTTATCTTTGAGTAATACTGCAATCCTACATGCTCCATCCCATCGTCTGTTTAAATGGGAGAGTAAAAAAAAATATTTTTTTTCTAACGTTGCAATACTGTTCAGGTCGGGTGGTCGGTATGGTCTATTGAAAAGCCATAAAATTTCCTTTTATGTTTTTTTCCCCTTTGTTTGTTAAATTTTTATTTTATTTTCATTCAAAACAGAGAGCGAGAGAGTGCAAGCGAGTGTTTCTTTAATTGCAATTCAATAGAAAATTAATTTATTTGTTGAAATTTATTTTTGTTGTTTTATGCGATTTGTTTGGGTTGTTTTCTTCATTGGTTGTGTGTTGATTAAACAATTAATTATTGTTGTTGTTGTTGTGTGGTTGTTATTTTTATGTTTATTTGTGTTGCATTAATCAATCGTTAATTAATTTGTTTTTTTTTTATTATTTTTATTACTTATTTATGGTGTTTAGTTTTTAAGATTTTTTTTTTATTTTCAATATCTATTGTTGAGAGTAGTGATAAATTTTCTTTAACAATGAAAACAAGTGACAATTTCTCACTTTCATTTAATATGAGAATATCAGCAATCAAAAGGTCATCTTAAAGCGTTAGGTGAACACTGGGGAAAAAAAAGAAGAAATATTTCAAATGCACCGTGTAAAGGAATATCAAAACATTTGCAATCCACTTGAGTGTGTTAATTAAATGATTCCTTCATAGTTTTGGGGAATGATTTGTAGTCGCTCTTTTTAATTTTAAATAAAGTGATGAAGCCTATGCACACGGCTACCTATCGCCATCTGAAAGTAAGCTATTGCACCAAATTTTAGATTTAAATAAAGTTGAGTTTTTGGCTTGATTTTTCCTTTGGAATATTGGAAAGCTTTAATAATATGTACAACGATCCCTTAGCAGGTAAAGTGTCAGAAAGAGAATTTTCGTTGAGTGTATTTCAATAGCAAAAATATTTTTTTTTTTAATTTTATCACAAATAAGGCGATAGAAGCAAATATTGGTCTTGGATTATGGCGCCCACTCCTACCATTAACTCGTCAATTCAATTAATCAGTAGACTTTTGTTCAATTAGATGAAATTCGTGCCATATTTAGCCGCATTTAATTTAAATTAAATTTTATACCTTTAAAGCATCTCTAACAACAGGCAATAGGTGTTGATATCAATTACAAGAAGAAAAAAATAAAGAAAAAAGCTGAAGAGGATCGTTTAAAAAGCTATTTCGCTTAAAATTCTATTACTTGGTATTAAAAGATTTAAAAAGAAAGAAAGATTTTGCAAATTTCAATGATCCAAGACACGTATTTTTTTTCTATTAAAATTGAGAAGAAAAAGAAGCGAGAAATCGTGCTTAAAACCTTCACTTTAATTTTCTAATTCTGTTAAAAAAAAAATTCGTTTACTTTTCAGATTTTTTCTTTTTTTTTTTTCTCAAATTTAATGTTAAAAAGCAATTACAAAAATAAAGTTAAAACCTTCAAATGAGCTGGTGGTTTTTGTTGTTGTGAACTATTTCAAATGAATGAATTGGCAAAAAAAAAACGAATTGCAGATTCAGCATAAAAACTTGAATAGATAAACTGCAGGTGTTTGAATTTAAAACGTTTGTAAATCTAATTTTTGCTTAAATTTTTAAATTTAATCTGTGACTTTAAAAATAAAATAAAAAAAATCGGTTACAAAGACACACCCAGACGTTGTGTGGCAGAAATAATTTAAAAGTGAAAAGCTGGCGTCTCTTCTTAATGTCAAATGCAAAATTTGAGTTGCTTTTAAAAGGTCAGACAGAATTATGATACGATTAATTACAAGTCCAAATATGTTCTAATCATTTTAAAACGCTATTCTGCAATTGACAGAGATCCTTAAATAAATATTTCGAAAACAAAAAAAACCCTCTATACAAGATTATTGTGTAAATAATGTAAACATTCGTTAAATATTTCGTTATTTTTTTTTTTGTATGTTTCGTTATTTAATTTATAATCAATTTAGCAATATTTACACGCTTTTCGCAAATTTTACACAAATAATACATTAGTTAAATTACAATTTATTTATTTTTTATTATTAATTCATTGTGCGTTAGTTACAAAGCGTTCTACTTAAGTTCCATTTTTTTACATAATTTACATAACTTTTACACCAGGTAAGATTGTTTTCCTTTTCCTTATAGAAATTATAAAAAAACATTCCTGCTTGAAACTGCTACTTATTGGTTAAGTTCATTCTTATATATTTTACTTCGAATTTACTGTGGATAAATTTAAAAATGTCGTAGTTTTAATTTTTTACACTCGTTAAACAAATTTTACATTAGGTAAAAAATAATTTGCGTATGTAACAAATTATGTATTGTGAATTATATATAATTATTAATAACGGTTTTTTTGACATTTTCATAATTTATACTATTTATACTAATTTTACATTAAGTAAAAGTAATTACAGTAATTACATTGATAAATTTAAACTGTAATTTTAATTTTTTTACCTACATTGTTTTTGCCTACATTGTTTACACTAATTTTACATTAAGTAAAAGTAATTACAGGTTATTATTCATAAATTTAAACCGTAATTTTAATTTTTTTACATGTGCTACATTGTTTACACGAATTTTATAGAGGGTAAAAATGTAAAACATCGCTTAAAAAACCAAGAATTTTCTATTATACATAATAACTACTAATTTTCATTTAAAATTGTTACATTATTGACGTCAAGAAAAAAAAAGCCTTTTTTTTTTCTATTAAAATTGTTAACATTTCTTCTATTGGGTTTACGAATTAAAAAACAAACAAAAAAATAAGTAAAAATTACCCTCATTTTATTTTTTACACGTAGTTCAAACTGGCTTTTTTGTAATATAAAAAATAATAATAATAATTTCACACGCCTAGTGTGTAGCATTTTTAAACGTTTTCTGTACCACACCACGTAAACAATTGTGTTGTGTTTCCTAAGTCATCCAATTAAAGAAATTAATAAAAAAAATATAAAAAAATAAACAGTGAAGAAATTATGGAAAATATTTTATTAGAGAGAGGGTGTGTGTAATCGGTTGGCTGCCTTAAGTTGTTTTACTCAAGTTGTTGTTGTTGTTGTTTTAGTTGGGAACCGCGTATACCATATTATTGACGTCCGTTGGGAAAGTAATTGATGTTGTGTAAATAATTTTTTGATAAGTTAGGCGCAGGCAGACACACATGTAAGAGACGGAAGAAATTCATTTTTATGGCCAGATTTTAGTCACTTTGGCTTTTTAAATATAAACGATGGCTAAAACGGTTCCAACTCGTTGTGTAGGCTCATTTATTATAAAACAATTTGTAGAGCCGTGACAGTCGTTTATATTTTCCAACAGCCAATTGGCAGTATGTGGACACTGGGTTAAATTATGAGTGCTTCGTTGTCGTTGTCGTCTTTAAGTCTGCCATAAGCAAACAAGTGTAAAAGTGTAGTTGCTGTTAAAAGAGGCGATAGAGTATAGAGGGGAAATTTACCTATATAAAGGGGAGTGTTAAATACAATAAATATTTAAAAATAAAACGTAACTTAACACTCCGCCATTACTAAACAAGTGAGATCTGCTATGACTGGGCCGTAGATACTGCATACAACATAAACTAGTTCGCTAGCAGTTATACCAGAAGCCAACAACAACTGTGCTATTGACCAGATCACTTAAAATACTTTGAAAGACACATTCCTTCCATAAACAAAATGAATGAAAAAAATAAAAGATACGCGAAAAGAGGATTCAAAAAAAATTGTCCAAGAATTTAAAGTAGTTTTAAAGTGTAGTCGGAAACACATGCTTCTCGTTTTCATTTTACGAAGAGTAGAACACGACAACGGTGACGACTCCCCACACATCTCAAACACAGCTGGTTACCACTCAATACATGTTCGCAAGTGAAATTTTGCCAAGTAACACACAAACGTGCAACATTTTACCCATTGAAGCAAATGTTGTTCGTTGTTGCTGCAGCAACTGAAACTGGCATCATCACAGTAAATTAATTGAATTATTTAACACTTTGAATAAATTGTTTAAAACGTTGGTCTCTTGTGGCAAAGCAAACAAACAGCACAACAACAACAAGGCATTGGTTGGTTCCCTTGCACTCAACAACATTCCCAGCAAACGGGCTGACTGACTGACTAGCAAATCTGAACGAACAATACAATGGGAATTGGAATTTTTCCAATAATTATTGTATAATTTGTTGGCGACTGTTTGTTGTTGCTGCTGTCGCTGCTGTTACTGGACTTACTTTGCAATTAGTCTAGGCAGACATGTAAGCAGTAAACAATTAATGTTTGAAATGTTTATTAAAAAAGTAACAACAAAAAAAATTCGGTTATTTACCCATTGTTGGCATCATAGTGTACAAAAACGACAGCTCAACAATTACTTAAAAATTTTAAAAATGTCGTGTTGTTTACTTAATTTACATGCTGCTTATAATAACGGGTGATTTTTTTTGTTTTTTTTGGTTTTCAATATAAAAATTTTCGCGATATGTGGCAATGCCACAAATTCATAGTAATGTTTACATTACACCATGTAATGTATAGTCTCCATGTCATTCAGATGAAAGAGAATGTTTCGGCGAGACGGGTATTTAATTCGATGCTCTGCGAATGTCAGTGTAGCGCATGATTACATTGGAAGGACCCAGTTGAGGAAGCTTTGTAATCAATTAGAGTGACCAGCTGTTAAAGGCCCGAGAAGCAACTGTGCTTCACGGAAGAACTAGTGCAGGTAACTAGCTAAGTAAACAAATGACAAATTTGTGCAATTCTTATATTTCTTACAGCATGTAAAGAATGTAAACAATTATTAAAAAAAACTGCAATAAAATGCCTTTCCATATAATATATCCTAACAACTTAAATTACTTTTCACGCATATTACAGTGTTCCCATTTACATTCTTTACCTTTTTTACATATATTTTACATAAGGTAATTAATGTCAATTAAGCAAAATTTATATTAAAAATTTTATACCTTTTCTTTTGTAGATCATAAAATTTAAACTGAAATGTTCATACATGATATGAAGCTCACAAACATATTATTTTACCCGCATGTAAACACAATAATTGTCATTGTCATTGGCCCTATTAAACATAAATCATTATCTCTAGGTTAAAAACGTTTTTTTTTTTGTGTATTTAATTTTCTAAACTGGTTCAAATTTTAAAAAAAGCTAGAATTTGTTACCACATCGTTGGTAATCATAAATCGTATTTTAATTTGAGACCATAAACTAAAACGATGAGATGATGACGAAACGATGATTCATTTGACATTATACGCTTCGAATAATGTGACGTAAAATTACGTGCCAGTAAATTTAAGATTATTTTTTTTAGCTGTTTCAAATTAAACATTTTCAATATAAAACGGTTCTTTTTTAATTTTAAATTTAACGGTTTTTCCACGAAAATATAATTGAATTTCAAAAACAACAAAAAATCTATAAAAAAAAAATATAGACGAGAAGAATAACAACTGAGAAAAAGAAGTAAAACATCACAATGAAAAAAGAGAAAAACGTTTGCAACACATTAACCAACAAATAATGATAATGACCGTTAGATCGTGTTAATGATCATCATTAAATCTTATCTTAATGACAGATTTAAAATATGATGATCATCATGAGGAAGATGAATGATGAAATTCGGTCTGACAAGAGCACAGGAAAATGATGAAAAGAAACAGAAAAAAAAAACACGAAATCTTCTCTTCATTATTGTAAGTGTGCAACACTTTAAAACTATTGAAAATATTATGATGCGGCGCGGCAGGCAATTGGATGTGGTATTTCCTGCTTTCATATTCTATTTCATTTGATTCAATTCTAAATTAATGGTAAATTAAGCGGAATATCTTTATGGACCCAAGAAGCACCATACCACAACAATAATAGTACGACGAAAGCGTGATGTTGCCATAAAAAATTAATTTCTTGCATTTTGGTTTTCTCATAACGTTAACTAACAACGGTGGGTATTGCTTACTTTGTAATATAAAGCGGAGGACAAACAATGTAAACACTTTTTAATTTCAATTTTTCTTTCTAAACTAAACTAAAAAAAAAAATTCAATAAAAAACAAACCCGACTAGTTTTGATTAATTAATAGCATTAGACACTAAACAAGATGACGGGCGGTACCGCTATTGGGTATTATTATTTTTTTCTAAAACATAATATCGAAATAATGTGCAACAAAAAATATAATATAAAACGCCTATTGTAATAGGCGTGGCCTAATAATTGTATATGAAGAAACTAATTAGAAAAAATAATTTAAAATTTTTGTAATAAATTGTGTTCCTTAAAACGCTCTGGATGTCTAATTTTTCGTTGCGCTCACTTCAGAAGGCGTGGCAGTTTGCATAAGTAGTAAACGGGTATTAGACTCCGTAAAAAATAATTTCCAGTTTAATTTTGGCACTTCAATGGTTTCGGTTAGTGGCATCATCAATCCATATTTCTTTGAGAACGACTACTTATGACCAGGTCATCCCAACTTCTTTTGGCCTAAATTGGATGATGTGAACACAAACGACAAGGTTTTAACAGGAATGAGGAAATAACAATCTTATGTGGAGGTCATGTAATTTGGCACTCTTACGGTTTTTCTTTTAGGGTCTAGCGATCCATTAAATCAAATTCAGCATGATTAATGCGCCAAAATCCGGTAAAATTGGACAATTCGGATGCGCTTCACCTTTGTTTCATTTAAGTTTAAGAACAGGAAGCGCTTAATAAAAAGACCCTATATAAACATGACATAAAAAGCAATTGAAGATCGCTGGGAAAACTATAACGAGCTAGAAGGAGGATTATGTTGCAAAATTATGAAAATTGTTTCCAAATTAGTGATGTTTCGTACTTGAATACCAAAAATGTTAATGATTGTGATTAACAAGAGCAGATTTCGTAATCATTCGCTTAATGGAGATAAAAATAACCACAGTTTTTGTCTAAAAATTAAAAAAAAAAACATGTTGCTGCTGATGATTGTTGGCTGCAGCAATTCAATGCAGCAATGTGGACTACAAAAAAAATGTAAAATGTAAAATGGAAAATAGATGGGAAAAAAGAGACAGACATTCTTCAGGAAGAGAAGCGTAGTAATCAATCATTTTTCTTGATTTTATTATAAAGGCAGGCAACCTAGCTCTTTGGTCGGGCTTCTCTCAAAAGATATTGCTTGCTGAGTGATGGAAGGTGGTGGTGGAGTGCAAAAGCCACCAATAGAAAAATTTAAATTTTTCTTCAATGAACAGCTTAATTCTGATAAATAAAGACAGAAGAGAAAAAAAAATTACAGTAGAGAACCAGAGATTCTCAGGCTTTAAAGAAAAAATATGATTAAATTGTCTGCATTATTAGCCAGCTATTGAGTTTAATTTTTTTTTTTTTTTTTGAAGGTTACCAGTCAGTCCATCAAATTGCATTGCTACATACGAGAAATGGAAATTTTTCATCATATTGTTCTTCTTTTATTAGTCATGGTTAGAAAAGGAGAAAAAAGTGAATTAAGCCAAGCATACAAATCGATTGTTCTTCATTTCTCTAGGCCATGACCGACCGTTAACGTTAAAAAGGGGAGGCTGGCTGGTCTGGCTAGTTCGATTTTATTTTTCTTAATTAAAAATGTTTTATAAAAAAAAATTAAAAAAAAGCACTTTAAGCATTTGACTTTCACTTGGAAAGCAATGCTTTTAAATGAGATGATCTACCACCATACCACCACCTTCTTTCACTTAGATGGTCTTTATATTTTCATTTTCTAAATACAATTTATTTAAATAAAGCTTAAGCATCTTAGGCAATCATTGTGTTGTTTGCCGTTTTAAAACAATTTTAAAAAGGTGTCTGGTGCCTCATCTCTAGCTGGTGCCTCATTCATCGCACGCTTTTTTCTTTGATTTAAAAGTGAAGAGGAAATACAAAAGCCCAACTAATTGATTTTGTCTTCTTAAATCGTGCCTCTAATTGCTTAGTAAGCGTGAAATATAGGGGAAATAACATAATGAAATTTGAAATATTTGAACTCATTTTTTAAAAGACCTTAAGCAAAGAAGAAATAAATGGATATGGAAAGAAAACCTTCTCCTTCAAAGATAAACAAAATTAACGTAGAAAAACTACTATAATAGAACGAAGAACGAGAGAAAATTTTAAATATTGTCCGTCAAAAGCTGCAACGTTTCCCCTCACCTTTTTTCATTTTCTGAAAACCATTCCATAACTCCTTCTACTTCTTTTAAAGCCTGAAACGGATCGAAACAAGAGCTAATCAACAAACTAGCTATCTAGTCAACAAATTTCTTCACTTTACTATTCCTAGCCTGGTCTTTAAGAGTTCGTCAGTCAGAGTCAATGACAGCTAGATTTTTTTTTTGTTTTTTTAGTCTCATATCACTAAACTGAAGTGGCAACACACTTGCCATCCAGATAACTCGCACGAACAGTGGAGAACTGCCTTGAGATCCAGTGGAAGTCTAATAACCCGAAACAATTGAAAAAATTCGTAATATACTGTTGCTATATTGAAGTTTAAAATTTTAAAGCTTATGGAGGACTCACTTGTTAACGACTGTAAGCGATAACTTGAGTACGGAAAGCTTTGCGCTTTTACTAAAACTCGATCACAACCATAATCTTGCGATAACTTGACAGCAATGCTGGGAGTTAAACAGCCATAAAAGTAGATATGTTTCTACCACAGTAAAAAAGCGACAAACAGCAGTCAAAAAAGAGTGTTTATTCTCGTGCGTAATCGGTGTAAAAATAGGCCAATTTTGAGGTTTCAATCACTAAAACATATGGCGATGGTTTTGTGTGGAATACACGCGCTATAATCCACATTGGTTATCATGAAAACCAATACATAATTGGCCATTACAATCCTTCCAGTCAAGATTACGGCCTAGCTTCTCACATCACTTATGTTGTGTTTGTTAATTTTCTTACATGAGTGGCGGGACCTACAGTTTAAAATCGACTCCGAAGGACATATTTTTTGGAGAAACTTTTCATGGCAATTTTATTTACTCTCAGAGTTAATGGCAGAAATCTGCTGAGAGAAGCACGGAAGAAATATTTTTTTTTTTTTCAAATTTTCATTTTGATGTCTGACCGGGGATTCGAACCTGGCCTTAAGTCTAATAAAGCCAACACACTACCTACTAGACTCAGGTGGACTCCATTGGTTATCATCAAAAGGGTAGATCAATTAAAGGCAAATATTATGATACGACAGTGCAGATTAAATGGTACAAACCCATAAATTAGGCAAACAATTAATTCTTCTTTCAGTCTCTTCAGAGAATTTACTTCTGAGTGACTATTTCATGTTTCAATACTTGAAGAAATGTCTTGGCGAGAAGAGATTTGAGTTGAAAGATATGTTTTTCAATATAAACGATTTCAATTTCTCTAAACAACTGTAATTTAAATTTCTTTTATTTTTATTTTTAATAATCTTTTTAATCTTTAATGTTATTAAACGGTAGCATATGTCAAACACCACTCTCTCTCTGTAATTGAGTTTCGTAAGATTTTAATTTAAATTTCAATTTTTTCCTTCTTACAACATAATCTTGACTGTGATTTAAAAACGATGTTAATGTCAAATAAATAAATAAATACATAGAGAAAGAGAGAGAGAGAGAGAGAGAGAGAGAGAGAAAGAAAATGTAGCAAGCAAAACATATGGAGAAAAGTATGTAAATTTTAAAATAAAAAGCAACAACAACAATAATAATCATAATCATTAAAAATTTTATTTCATAGATAACAACAATAATAATGAATATGTAAGTCAAGTTAAATAAGTGGTTTGAACGAATTAAAACTAAAACACTGAAAAAATGAAAAAATGAAAGTATGGGTAACAAAATTGGAACATAAATGATGCAGCATAATAATTGCAATTTTTCCCAACATAATATTTCTGGGTAGGAAAGAAAAAAACTTTTAAAAAAGGTTTAAAAAAATTTGGAAAATTAAAGAAAGCAATTGATTACGCTTTTCAAATTTGCATTAAAAATCTGTATATCTGTAATGGACGTATTGGAAGACACCAGTGATAAGCAATTTATGGATTTTTTTTCCAAATTTTTTCTTTTATTGGCATCACATTTTTAGTGCTAGTTTATAATCAATGATGCCTTGTCTGTGGAACTGCTTTTTTTTATTTCACCCCAAGTGTTTTATTACATGTCGGATTTACTAGCGGTATTAGTGGTGCTCATTTATTTTAAACTTTGCAATGTCTTGCAGGCAGCAGGCAAACAAAAAAGTTTTTTTTTTTTCAATTTTCAAAATCGAAAAAATAAAAGAAAATAAAAAAAAATCTGTTAAGACGTGAATTAAAAAATTAAAATGGTTTTCAAAATGTTGACTTCAAGTTGAAGTTTAATTAAAATTATTGCAAGATCATAGCCAACCATATTACTCTCTCGCGTATACATCAATTAATTCCTTATGATGATAACTGTTTGAAAGAGAAATTCATCAAAAAGAAAATTTAATTTAAAAAGTTTTATTAACACTTTTAACATACTACATAACGTATAATAAATACAAAATGTAAAGTAGAAAATAAATTCAACAAACAAAAAATAAACTAATAATAATAACAAAAAAAAAATAGCACCTTAAACGTTCTTTCTCCGGATTTGGCTTCAAGCCACTCTGGCAAAGCAATTCGAAGCCTAATTCATGAATTTCTGCAATTTGACACAAAGTTCACTTATACTCTATTTTTTACTCAAAGGATATAATTGATCATAACAACACTTTAATCGATAATTACGATATAGCTTCTCACACTACTTATGTTGTGAATGGTGGATTTATTTACTCTCAGAGTTTTTGCCAGAAATGTGCGGACACGATCCGTCGAAGAAGAAATATTTGAGAATTTGAAGTGTAGCCTCACATCTAATAAGCCAACACTTTAATAAGCCATTACATTACCTACTAGACAGTCAACTTCCATTATAGTATACAATTAATAGTAAAATAAAAAACGTCTATTTGTAGAAGCAGTTTGACAGAAATCCAATAAGTCGCAAACTTATTGACCCACCACCCTAATGTACAATAATGAACAGAGCACAAGGTTTGAATAAACTTCGGTTTGAGAAAAAAAAAATAAAAAACATACTTCCTTAATTGGTTATTATAATCCTTTAATTTAATCACCAAGTTTCTTGCACCACCCCAGTTGAGTATACAAAATGAAAAGAATAACAATAACAAATTAACAGTAACAGGTCTGGAAGTTGCCAGACCGAAATAAAGTGAAGTAAAAAATTAAAAATTGCAATCCTAGAATCCACAGCAGAAGTAAAAGGAAGAAAAACGCAAGAATATTAAAGGGGGTCTAAGGGGCATACTTTAGTTTTAGTGAAATAAAATCAAATGAAAAAAAATTAATCGCAAGGAAAAAAAAATAAAAATTAATAAAAAAAAAATTAACAAAGCATTTTTCAAATACACGGTAAAAACGCCTTTCAAAACTTAATCGGTAATAAAAAAAAATAAGTAAAACGTAAAATTACATGGATAATTATTAACAAATTAAATAA
>QOCX01000074.1:310777-326012 GCA_005959815.1 Sarcophaga bullata
AAAAAAAAAAAAAAAAAAAAAAAAAAAAAAAAAAAAAAAAAAATTGTTGCGTGTTAAACGACGCAGCATGCATGCACAAAGTGTGTCTGCTGCTGTTGGGGCGATTAGGTTAACATATGGACAAATTGTTGCATGCCACTTGAAGCAAAGTCAGAGAGGTAAAAGAAACAATTTCTATACTTAAACAACAGCAAATATCAATGAAAAAAGGGGAGAAAATAGAAAAGTTTTAAATAGTCTATATGAAAAGTACCAAACAAAAAATCCAGAATAGTACAAAAAGAAAATCTAGAAAAGTACCAGAAAAATATAGAGAAGTATGGAAAGGTATAAAAAAAAAATCGGAAAGTTAAAAAAACTAACCCAAAAAACTAGGAAAGTACTAAATAAAAAAAAAATTAGGTACTTTTTTCTAAAGAGTACCAAAAATTTAATCCTTGTTATGAAAGATAAAACTTTTCAAAACAAGTCTTCTTTAAAAAAAAAAAATATGATTTCTGCAAAAGTATTTTTAAAATTGGTACTAAATTTAGGTCTTTTATTTAGTGACTCCTAGAAAAGTACCAAAAAAAATAGGTACTTTTTTCTAAAGAGTACCAAAAATTTAATCCTTATTATGAAAGATAAAACTTTTCAAAACAAGTCTTTTAAAAAATAAAAAATATAATTTCTGCAAAAGTATTTTTAAAATTGGTACTAAATTTAGGTCTTTTATTTAGTGACTTCAAAAGTACTTTACAGTACTTTACGACTATGAAAAAGCAGATGAAAGCTTGGAAAATAGTTAATTTACTAAATTTCGAAACAAAATTTAAAAACAGAAGAAAATAAAGTAATAAAAAAGTACCAAATTTTTAATACCTATTTGCTTTTGCCGCTTTTTTTATATGAAAAGTAAAAAATTACTGGATAAAAATGTGGATGTCATTACTTTAATATACTTTCCAATGATGGGGGGAAAAAAACCACTACGTGGAATTGTTGTTGGTACTTTTTTGTGCTTTAAGTACACATTTGTTGCAAATGTTTCATTGTGTTTTTATTATTGCAATTGCTAATGTTTGATTCCGCCAAAAACAATACAATTTTACCGACTTGTCTTAGAAAAATATGATCATAATGATGACCGCACAATAGCCTGATGTGGTCTGTTGCTCTAGTCTAATCTAAAAATCATCTGCTACAACCAAGAAAAAAAATTAAAAGAGGGGAAACTATTATTCCCTCAGCTTAGTATAGTGCATGTTGATGGTGATGATTATTACAGACTTTGATTATTATTATTACAGCATCAGGCACAAGGTAATATTTTATCCACTTTAAAAGTGTTTTTTTTTTGTATTTTGGCCTAAAGAGGCGGTTCAAAAAAACCAGAAGCCTTTAGAGTGGTGGGCATGGGCATGCATGCCAATCTGAAAAAGTAAATATCCTCCATGAAAGATGGAAAGGGGAGGAGAAAGCAACACACCAAAGGAGAAGAAAAAAAAAAAGAATTTTTGAACCAAAAGCAATTTTTTTTTCTGCTTCTTTTTTATTTATGCGAGTAGTGGTAGATATTTGTTGGCAATACTTGACTAAACTGAAAATGTAAGAAAGAAAAAAAAAAGAAAAAAGTGTTGCTGTTGCTTAGCCAAAGTAAATCATAAACGATGGACAAGTGTTGATTTGGATTTGGAGTTTGGATATAAATTTGGCTTCTTTCTGCCAGCAAAACATCACATCATACTACCGCTTTAGCCATGCAATTCTGAATCGCATGGCTATCCGAATAAATGGATAGAAGGATGAACTATTCATTTGGAGGGTACGACGTCTGTGCAAAGATCTCAAGTGAAAGATATTTCATCAACGCAGTCATCATTAGATATTGTAAAATAGTGTGTAATTTAGATGTTAAACATTTTTATTATTTCTTATATTTTGCCTTTAAGCGTAAAAAGTAATCAAAAGAAATATTTTCTAATAAATACAATACAAGAGTAGTACATGTTGATTTCACTGATATTTTGGGGAAAAAAAAATTGAAAAAATTAACTGAAAAAAAAATTTTTTTTTATAATTCTTGATTTAAATAAAAGGAATAAAATAAGCTCTCAAGTGATAAAGTGTCCGAACAGAAATAAATGCTACAGAGTTACGCATCTTTATTTCATTGGGATTAGAGGAAATGTGGCGCTGATGAACGATATAGTCTGTGGTTTATTAGAATACGCCTGCGATAAGAAAAAGTCTAACGGTTTCAAAAAGCGCGACCTGGATGATCAGGCCATATCGTTTTGATGTGAGATAACCATGCCCTCAAATCTAATGGTAAGAAATATGCATGAGTTGTATGGCACGTAGCGCCGTTCTGTTGAAACCACATGTCGTTGGTGTACAGTTTATCCAATTTAGGAGCAAAAAAAGTTAGGTTGCCGCTATAAGTAGCGATGCATTACTATGGATTGTGTTGCAAAATTCAAGAATTTTGTTTGCCTTATCAGCCTCATCACTGAAGATAATTTTTCGTTCAAAGAGTGCGTGGTACTTTGTTCGATAGAACTATTATGGCGATCGTAAAATGGGTGAGGCGCCAGGTACGATTCTCGAACAGGACACCCATTTTTATAAAACAATTTTATTAATTACACGTTTTGTTTAACGCTTTATCAGTTCGTGGTGTTTTGGCAAACCAAAATGAATCTGGCAGACATGGCTTTAACAAGATGGCCGTTATCAACTATCAAAGATGGAAGACCATAAGAAGTTATCTTCAACTAGACGCCTGCGATATAAATTATACGGTGATTTACTATCAATGGTGCTATTCACCAGTGAGCGTGTTAAAGAACAGATTATTTTTAAAATAACGGCAATTGGAAGCTTGGGGTGGGACAAGATCTATCAATTCTATCTAAGGCTAGGTGTTCTATTTCGCAAGATGTATAACCCTTGTACGCGCTTTATGCATCTACCAGGCATCTTGACGTGATTGCCGGACTTTCTGTTCATCAGCTGGACTAAAGGATCCAGCGAATGGCTGAACGGCCTTTCCATTCTATTTACTCATTCTCTTTAGCTAGTTTCAGTTTATAAAGGGTTAGGAGCATGGATATCACATATCTAGATTGATGTGCTTTAGAATTACTTGTTCATTAATAGTACTTCCTTGGATGTAAATACGTACATCACTCCTTTCTCGAAAGTGCGGCAAGAGAATACTTTTATTTTTTATGGCTTTTGGAGTGTCCATTTTAATTTTTCCTTAAGATACTGCACAAATAATGGCCATTAAAATCTCGGGTTTTAA
This sequence comes from Sarcophaga bullata, assembly GCA_005959815.1. Taxonomy (NCBI): domain Eukaryota; kingdom Metazoa; phylum Arthropoda; class Insecta; order Diptera; family Sarcophagidae; genus Sarcophaga; species Sarcophaga bullata. Next base: position 314,067 of record QOCX01000074.1, read on the forward strand.
TTTTCAAAAGCGCTAGAATGGAAACTAAATTAAATCATTAAATAAAGAATGAAAATAAATCTTTTGAATCGACTTTAAAATGAAAACGTTAAGAAAGATAAGTGTTTGCTTCGTCCATTACAAGCGCAAAGAATGAAGAAAATTAATCGTAAAAATATTATGATTTATAATGACAAGACTGACTTTCAAAGGAGGTGAAAAAAAAGAAAAACAAGGGACGAAAAGAAATGCATCCACCAGAAAATATTCACAAACTCACTTTCAATTCTATTTACAAGAGTAGGCTTAAAGTGGTTCATCATCTAAGATGAAGCAAAACGAATAGAAGATAGTAGCATATGCATGCATGCATGATGATGCTTCTGCTGCTATATGGAATGCAAACAGCCAGCTGCATATTGTTCATTTAAGCCTCTCCTCTATAGTATCCAAGCTTACATTGCATTTGTTTTGGAACACATTTGATCACAAACTGATAACACAATAAGTAAAATTACAAAAACAACATAACTTATTAAGAAAAGAAGGCCAAAGAATTTTATAACACACACAGCTTTTGTTAGAAGATTTTAATATTGTAGACTCAAAATTTTTGTGTTTTGTACGCGCACTGGAGGAGATAGAGTTTCTGAACTCAAATTAGAAAAAAAATAAAAATAAAATAAAAAAATAAAAAAAATAAAAAATAAAAAAAAATAAATAAAAATAAATTAAAAAAGATTTTAATCAAGTGTGAATTTATACATTTCAGAAAGAGATACAAAGGGACAGAAAGAGAGGGAGAGAGAGAAAGAGAGAGAGAGAAAAAGTCAGGGAGTGAAGACAGACGGTCGTTGGATTTCAAGATTCAAATGAAGTGGGTCGCCGCTGTTGCAACTTAAAATAATAATTTTTTTTCTCTTTTCTTTTCTTAGGGGCGACTGCATAAAAAAAAACAAAACGATACGAAAGAAAGGAAGCAAGCAAGTCTGTAATATTGTAATAATACCTCATCATTGTTTAAAACAGATTTTCTCCAATATGATGGTGAGCGTGGATATGTTTTCTAATGAAAAATATAACGTGAGATTATGTATAATGGAAGAGATTTTCTCAGATCCAGATCAAGATGAGTTTATTTTCTTAATTTTCGTTCTTCTTTTTTTTTTGTGGTTCAATAAAACAAAGCAGTGTTTTGTTTTGTATTTAAACAACATTTAGGCCAGAGAATTAAAAAATTTTAAAAGCCTCATACACCATGTGATTATTAATTTCGTTTTAAAAATTCTTCTAGTATAAGTTATGAGACCATTTTGAATGTTGCAATTAATATGAAAAAATTAGTTTTAATCGTAACTTTAAATCTACTAAACTCTGCAAAAGTGAAATTTGAAATATTTTTCTTCTCTTTCGACACGTAATTTCTTTCTTATTAAACAACAATTTTGTTCATGCGAGAAAGAAGCTAAAAAAAAAAAAAATGAAGCAGAAGCACATCGATTGTTCCTCGTAGCTTATTCCGAAAGCGTTCGAAAGTGCTAGATGCCGTTAAAGAATTTTAAATCTTACTGTTGGATAGCCTTAATAGCCGTCATGGAACATCCATGTAGGGGGAATAATTCAAATTTACTTTTAAATGAAATTTAATTTGAAAAATCCAACAAAAAAAACCGATTTAAATGGTGTTAAAATAACTTTATCAATGTCAGTTTAAAGTCTTGCCGCACACACACAATGCATGCGCATAATAACACACCCCAAAGCCTATGACCAAGTTAAATGGCTTAAATATGGACATTAATAACCGTTAAAATTAAATTTAAAAAAAAAATGAAATTTTTCTGCAGTAATTTATGTGGAAAACAGATAAAAACAAAGGTATTAAAGAAAATAGAAAAAAAAAAGAAAAGAAAAAAGAGTGGAAGAAAAAAACCAGAAACAAGTTTCCTTTGGCAAACGTCTAGGCCTAACGGACTCTACGCCATCCCATCACAACCATTCATCCATCCGTAGTTGTAACTCGAATGTAATCCATCAAAAGCTAAATAGCTTATCACTCACTCTGCAACAATTTCATATTTAAGATTAAAAATTTAAATCTGCTATTGCTGTTGTCTGTAGCCGGCTGTTTGTCTATCTGTCGTGTCTGTCTGCATTTAAACTTGTGTATTCAATCTGCGCGCGGTTTCTATGACAAGTAGGCTGGTCGAATCCATAAATCTAATGAAATGAATGAAACAAAAATGCCAGAGAACAACAAAAACATAATGAAATTGAATTGAATACAAAAATATTTCAGAAGTAAATGTTGTCTGCTCTGGAAAAGCGTCCTTTCATAAAAACTAAAAAAAAAAAACACAATAAATCTATGACCACGCCTACTTTAGGACAAGCGAGATAAGAGCACCTTAAGTTGATCGGAAGATATTTTTAATTTTAACTCCAATTAAAACACTTTCTAATGATATGAGTAGTACCGCACCTCTCCTCTTAATATATTTGGAGATTGGTATTCTTGTTAAAATTTAGAAATCCATCAATATCGAATGGCAAAGATCTCAAGACCCGAGCATCGAAACAAGGCAATGGCAATGAAAAATTAATATTCACTTGGAATTCAAAAGAATATGTCAAAAATAGTAAAACCTCGAAAGGCGTATGCTAAGAGATTGCGCAGATCTCTATTCACAACAATCTCTCACTTTAGACATCAGTCTTGTAAATCATTCCGTTAAAAGGCAGTTTTTTTCGTTCCTAGAGCTGTCGCGACACATTTTCCTGATTTTCTTATTCCTTTACTTTTCTTCAATTTCAAGAATCAAGTTTTTCAATGATGAGTTTATCATCTTTAGAACCTGTTTAGATACCACAACGTCTATGAAATTGTGCAGGGTTGCACATTGCCCTTTGAAACGCGGCAAATTAAAATCAAGGATGACAAGGTTTTCACTGCTTATACAAAGACGAAGTAGGCTTAAACCCATTCGCTTGCATGTTTCTCGTACATACTTAAAGACGATTGTCTAGATTGTTCCAGAAAACCAATTGATTTTCTGTTTGACTTGCCTTTTCACTTCACTAAAAACCTAATAATCTAATCTGACAAGACTAACCAATGCTTTAAAATTACGTTTTTTCCCCTCAGAATGTCAGCTATTGAAAAACGTAACTAACATGCCGACTATTTTTTCTAACTGAAATTTAAAAGGAAAGGAAGGCCCTTTATCATGATAACGTCACTTCAACTTGAACTTCATACAGCTAAGATTTACTACGTGAATGTTTAAGTCTTTAAGGATTTATGCTGTAGTTTCTAAAGCTACTGTGTACTGAGTTTATCTTTTGTTTTTCCTCTTCTTTTTATTTCTTGATAATTTCAATGTCACAACAGAATTCATAAAAAAAAAAACAATTTCTTTCTTTCCATTACCATTTTTCTTTTTTCTTTTGTAAATTTAAACTTCAAAATATTTAATCTATTAAGAGGACAGACAAGTTAAACAGTCACTCACTTACTACGGTGAGGTGACTCTATCAAGTTTCCAAGCACACACAAACGGTGTCTGTATTTTATAAATAAATTATTAAGAAAAAAATATAGAAAAAAGCCATCAAGGTGCGTGAGCACATGCGCATAATTTTTCATTTTCAATGAAAAGAGAAAAAAAAAACAACAAGAAAAAAACATCATAAAGAAATTTACGATTATTATGACGTGCCAATGGTGGCAGCGATTTGTTTTTAATGTGAAAATTAAATGAAAAAAAAAAAAGAAACAAACAGAAAAATTCAACATAAAACATGAGTATTTACGTACGTAAACGTTGTCACATGGTGGTCACCCCATCGCACACCACAAGACTGTAATTGTAGAAATTTAACGAAAAGAAACAAGACAGAAGAAAAAAACTTTCAAAATTAACAGAAAATGTGCAACAATTGATTTAAAGGGTGTGGTGGTGTCGGTCGGTCAGCCTAAAACATGATATTGAGGCACTCACTCTTTGCAAGTGCGTTTAATAGAAAAGGCCGTTGTTATGGGTCTGTCTATTGAGTTTATGGCAATTAATTTTGACATTAATTGTTAATTATTAACAACAACAACAACAATAATAATATTAAAAAAAATAGGCTTTAAATTATGCAGTCACATATCAAAAGTAAAAAAAAAAAAAAACAAAAGTATTGAAACTCTACTACATTGTGCATTGAAATCTTGGTTTAACTGTGCACAAACAAAAAAGACGTTGAAAAAAGTGGGCGACACGTACTTAAAAAAAAAATGTGTTATGGTTAATGAAAGAAAAATACGAAATTAAGCATAAATTAGAAACACAAAAATAATGTCAAAATAATAACAACATAATAATTGTTTAATCTCTAGAGTCATTCCCTATGAATAGGAATTAAAATTATGATCATTTTATTCCCTCAGACTGTTTAATTACAAGAAAAAAAATGTATTTACGGTTAACAAATTAACACGGTAACCAGGTAACATTTTGGAGAATTGACAACAAATGATTTTAAAACAAAGTGAATGTAAACTGAAGACTTAAATAGTTGAAACGACCTATATTCAAGCATATATGGGAACAATATTTAATCACCGTTGTTCCATATTTAAAGATAAAAAAGCCTCCCAGCTGCCAGAGAATTATGTCATCACAACCGAACAGACAATATCAGTTCTTCAGAAAGAGTTTCTAAGCACGGATAAATGAATGGATGGATATAGCTGGACTTCAGTGAGGGCATCATCAACAGCAAATATCACAGCAGTCAGTCAGTGTCTATATCCAATGCAACACCTCAATTTAATATCACAGGCCACTATATCTCCAGACAACTATAGATTGTAACCCTATCAGAATAGAACCAGCTGCAGGAAATTGACGCGTCTAATGAATTTAACTGTAAATTCAACAAAATCTTCAAATCCGTTGAAATTTTTTTGGGGAATTTACGCTAATAAGTTTGTGTCTTTACTAGAATTGATAATATGTACGAGAATATACAAATAATTGAACAATGAGGTATTCGGAGTTCAAGTCTACACTCTACAATAATTCAACACTATGGCGAGTTTACATTAAAATAGTCCGCGCATAAACCATTTATTGCAAGGTGTTTTAAAACAATGGCAACCCAGTTCACAATAACGAGTTGAGTTTCACAGCGTACTGTATTCAATTTGATAACATTTTATTGAAGACACATCTAAATACAATATTATTGTAGTTTAGCCACGAACCAAATGCACATACAAGACTTTATTCCGTCAAAAACCTTCAAATAAGTGTTGTCATAAAGAAAAAAGCGCACGCAAAATAAATTGTAATGTCTTCCCTATTTAGTTCACAATTTTTTGTATTAATTTTTCCTGTAGTTATACCCTTTCGAACAAATATACCCTTTCGAACAAAGCATAAAAAATTATTAATTATTTCGACAAAGCAATTCCAATTTGTAGTTTTTTCGCAAGCATTTAGAGACAAAAGATAAAGAGATCAGTTTTATTATATTTTATATTATTATATTGTTATTATATTTTAATTAAGTTTAGCAGCAAACCGTTTTAGTGAGTCGAAGAATTCATCCCTTAACATATTTGAATTTGAATAAGATTACATAAGTAAAAAAAAATTATTCAAAAACTAAATTACAAAATAATTTAAATTTTACTTATTATGGATATGTATTACACAATATTTTTAATTTTAACTTTTTAAATGCCTAATAGATGACATCCCTGACATCACACCGGTCAAATTCACCACACTTTGTAAAACTTCAACCCTATGAAATCACCAGACCGTATAAATTCACCACACTTCCCAAAGATTCACTATAAAGTCAAAATAATAATTTGGACGCAACAGTAACAACCAACCCCCACATAAACGCAACATAATGAACTTCCTGCCCGGCGAGAGGCACACACACACACCTACAAATAAATTCATTCCGAATGACAAACACTCACAAACGACAGCACAGAGGGAGGAGGATAGCCAACACAAACACAAACAAATACCTTAAACCTAAATGGGCTTAATTTTTATTTATTGTACATAAATCGTCAGCGAAGTTTTCAGTGTTTGTTTTTTGAACGAACAGTGTTGCCAGAAAGAAATGATTTTTTAAAAAGAATCAACTCGTGAAACATAATATAACATAACTCGTGAAACATAATCACGAAAATAGGGGGGAAAATTTACAATTTTTTTTTCTAACCAAAACCAGAAAAATCTGCACATTAATATCAAAAAAATTCTTTTCATCTTCTTTGTGGTAATAAAGTGTTTTTTATAAAACAAAAACACAAAACAAAGTCAACAAATCATTTTAATGAAAGGATAATTTGATGAGAGATAAAAATACAAAGCGTTGCAAAAAGCAAGTTTTCCAAGTGTGGAAAAAAATTATTCATTCTGTGTGTTGAATTAATTTTGATTCCATAAAAGTGACATAAATAGGCCGGCCAGCCGATGTCTTAAAATCTATTTTGTAATAGAGAAGCCGAGAAAAGCACAGCATTCGAGTTCCTCAAATTCTTTGGCATTTTTGTCTCTGATTTTATCGTGTGTCCACAAAAAATGAGTCTGGATATGAACTATACCCACCATACCTGCTTTCAATACAATTTCTGTCACTAGGCCAAATGCGCAGCAGTTGAACATGTCAACCAGTCATATTAACAAGGCTAAAAGCTGCTTATATTAATTGATTCTGGACAATTGTGAATATTTACGCAGATAGTCCCTTAACGTTAAGATACGACGTGATATATGCGAGAACTACATCAAAAGGATAGCCAGTTGCAACCAACCAGAGTCGATCAGAGAATGGCAAGGTCTAAGTATAACTTTAAGGGTGTTTTATTGAACACAATGACTCAGCCATCAACTATCTAAGGCTTTACAGGCTGAAATATGTAAATATGTATCCGGAAATGGCAAATTGAAAATTTAAGTGCAGCCGCTAGAAGAGGGCTAACATGAAAACCTATCTCAAAAACTAAGCCAGTATTGAGACCGGTGTCCTCCTTTTGAGTCACAGTACAGTATTTAACAGTATTTTAACAGTATTTTTAAGTTTTATATTTAGCACACACACATAATTTATATTAATTTTTCTTTTGCATTTTTGTCTCAATTATAGTTTAATGACCTCAAGCGAAACAAAAACAATTCTGTGCTTTTTGCCGCAAATGTGCAGAGAGAAACAGAAAAACAAAAAAAGAATTTGAAAGAAATTTTTTCTAATGGGATTTATACACGAACAGATTGAAGAAGAAAAAATAGAGAGAAGAAGAAGATCTAATCTAATCCATTATAAAAAACAAAATCCATTGAATAAAAAAAAACAAGTCAATTATGATGTGGTTGGTTGGTTGGTTGGTTTAGTTGATCCACAACCATGTCTCTCTCACAAGCAGCTAAGAATGAATTTTATACTGCGGTGGCTGCGGGCTTCTCATCAATCTCTCAATCGAGCGAGAGGGGCAACAACTTAATCAAACGAATACTACAAAAAAAAAGCATTACCACAACACCGCCACCGCCCGTTAAAAGACCAGTTAACCAAACACAATGATAATCAAGTATATGAACGAGATGCCCACCCGTAACACTATTTTTATTATTATTTTTGATTTGTTTTCCAACAATTTTCAATTCATAATTATCAATGATAAATTGTTTCAAATCATCATCATCATCGTCATCGTCATCATCATTAACATCATCATTACCATTTGAGGATATTTGCTATGAAGCTATGGAGTTATAGTAACGTATGGTATGAATCTAAAGAAATTACTATGAGAGAATTTGTGGAATGAATGAAAAGCTGGCTCTATGTAAGCAATGGGGTAACGAGGGGACTATTTATTTGGAGAAGCATAAAGATGCATGCAGTGGTTTCAACTTGCGAAGAATGAATGATGATGACATGCTGCTAAAACGAACAGTTTTTAATGACAATTGAAACTGTTTAATATTGTTTTTCAGATTCTTTACAATATTATTTTATTACCAACACTATGTTACAAAGAATATGACACAGTGTTGACGGTTGTTTTGTTCGATCAATGTAGGTTTTATTATGGCCTCATTCATCGGGTATAAACCCCACGAAGGTAACAAGACTTCTTCCGACGCATAAAGCAATTTGAATCAGTGTACAGATTTCTGTTCCTTCTCAACGCAAGTAAAGACGATTTATACCCGAAATATGAAATGAAATTTCGTACTTATAATCACACGCGACTACTGAGTGATGCATTTTATTAGAGGGAGTTTTGATCTTAAAACGAAATGGAAAGATTTTCTGCAATAAACTTGGATCAAACGAGAATTGTAGGTTTTCTTGTTACCAATATTAAATTGTCGGATGACACGAATAGATCTTAGGTATTCAGAACAGCTCTTCACAAAGTGGTTGAGGTATTTATAAGCAATGGCTTAAAAGGAACTCAAATTGACAAGGAATTATTTTTGCTAATAATCTAGGGATAAATTGATTATAACCACAATTATTTTTTTTTTTTTTTGTTTTCTCACATGTCCGCACTAACCAAAGGTTTCCTTTCATTCTTCTACTGCAGAAGTTCTAGCGATAATAGTTTCGTATTGTTCTGCAGTATCCAGAACTAATGAAACTTTTTTGGTAAAACAAAGATGTCTTGATGTATTGGCCAATTCTCGTCTGAATAAATGGGGGACAGGTTTGATGCCCCATTCAAAAAAAACTTGTATTACTCAAGATAAGGCAGTTGCGAACATGGTCATTAGCCATTGCGATTCGCAATCAGTTTTTCTTCATCTTATCTGTTTGTAGGCATTATGTTTATTGGCAGTTTATTTTTCTTAAAACTTTTGTAACACATTGTAATAAACGACAATGATGAGGGGAAAAAAATGTGAAAATGTATGACACAAATATTTTCTTAAGCGTTGAATAATAAAAAAAAATATTTTCCACAATATTTTATAAAGTTTTCGTGATGCGCTTCTGCTTTTCTCCATTGTGAATATAAGCGGGTTTCTCGCTGATACCGTTCACAGCATTAAAAAGTTTTTGTAATATTTACTCAAATTGAAAAATGATAAAGATGCAGCAGCAACAGTAGTTTGCAAGTAGTTTGTTTGTTGCATGCAAGAAAAATTTAAAAATAAAAGACAAGTGCGGCATAGGCCTCATCACCATCATCATCATCATCGTTATCATCATAGACATGACTATTCGACTACTGATAGTGACTGCCTGCGCTTGCCGGTCTGCTTTGTTGAGGCGCATTAATGGCATTTTTCTTAAAGGCAGGCATCCAGATCCACCGTTTGAAAATTACGACTATAAACTCAGACAGACAAAAAGCGGTGGCGGCGGTTACCATTTAGATAAACAGATAAAATTTTAGAAAAATAACGCCATAATAATCATGACTACTTGGCGGCAATGGACTAAGGCTGTGTAGTAGCCAATAACTAAAACGTTTAAAAACGTTTTGTTTGTCTTCCTTGCGTCCATTTTTCAATAAAAACAAAAAACAAATGCGAATAAGAAATTGCAGAACAGAAGAGAAAACAAACTGAAACCCTGTTTAAAATGCTGCACAAGATCGCCAGCCATCACCATCACATTGTTTATTGAGAAATGAACCTTGAAGAAACGAAAAAAAAGAAACGCAAAAAGCCGGTGCAATTCAGTCAATTTGAAATCCAATGGCGAAAGACAAAAAAAATTCAAAAACCTGTTACTTTACATGACCAGACCAGACTCCCCGCTAGACAATTGATTATGAAATTGATGATACTATCCTAAATAACAGAGTTGCCAAAAGTACAGATTTTGGGTTGTATTAAAGCACAACGCCTTAATAGGCGTTTGGGTAAACAGTTTAAATTAGATTGTAACATACTTCTGTTACAGTTCTGTTCATTGAACGGTTAGTGAGCAGAGTTCAGCGGCGATCAGCTTATTAAATTCCATCACTAATAGGTAGAGATCTGCACCTAACTGCTTCAGGTGAAAACAGCGACCTCAGCATTTCATAGCATGCCGCCTGGTGTTTGATTTCTAATGGATTCCCTGGTGATAGAGTGAGATTACCCATTCCCCGATCGTATCATCATATAGGCGGAGCATTTCAGAATCAAGAAATCTTTATATAGCGAGGAAGTTGCCACTCCATAAAGGGAATATGATAGATGTCTCAATGAATAAAAACTGCCGTAGAGGCCGCCAAGATCAGAAGGAGATATCTTTGTAATCAATATTTAATGGCGAGTTAATTAATTCCTTTCCAAATCTCAGCGTTCGCAATATGACAGTAACTGTGATCGGATATGCATACACATAAAATAATATAATAAAACATGGTAACTCTTTTTTAAACGTGTAATTTAGCCTATAAAGAATGAGCCTGTCTTGTTATTGATTTTAAATAAAACAAACAAACGCCATAAAAGGCCTTCTCATTCTGGCTTTTGAACATGAGAATGTTAAACTATTTTTCATGTGATTTCTGAACACAACATCTCGTTTAGTTAAAGAGCCAGTCGTTTCAACTAGAAGACGGTTAGCCAGGGCAGACAATATAAAAGAAAATGGACTGAATATTGCAATAAAAAAAGTCTAAAATTCTGGGATATAAATAATAAAACAACAAAATTTTAGAAACTGGTTTAAAAACTAAGTAAAGTGGTTACTAGACAAAGCTGGAATCCAACTTTGGCAACTAAATGTGAACTCCTGACAACAATTATGGAACGAACTAATTGTGGGAGTTAACGTTTTTTTAATGTCAGCAGCGGTGGCGTGAGAGTCATGAAGATGGGTGAAATCAGAAAAAATTTATGACGAAACACTAATTCCAGACATTTGCACGGAATGGTGATACAGTCTAGTATTACATTTGCGTCATGCTCTGATATTCAATCACATTTATTGGTCACGTAATTCACGTACGTAGACCACCCACATTTGTGTTGTGGTCAATGTAAATGATCTTTTATGATCATTGAACGGTGAGATCAGCCTATAAAGTGATCAATAGATTTCTATTTCCCACAGCTAACTCCGAAAACTGTTCTGAGTACATGTTTCTGTCATTAAAGTTTCCGATTTGCCTGCATTTATTAGGTAAGCGATTGACTGATAGCAGATGGAGTAATAGATTTCGAATGCCACTTAACTAACTCATTGATTTCTTATTACGTTCCACAGATAACGATAATACAGAATTTGTGCTCGCATGCATTCATGAGGAAAGCTAGACATTTTAGACACAAAATCTCTTATATCTTATAGGTTGCAGAGTCTATTGGATCGGAGAGCAGTGATGTACAACAACACTTTTCTAACGTTTGGGTTTTTACTATGTTATACGCGTTAACACGCATACTATGCTTGTGGCTTCAGTAGAAAATAAGAATCTAAGTGTGCTCCTCTTTTCTGACTGTCGTACGTAAACGTGCTCTATGCGGATCTAAAGATTTCTTTCCGAAATTTTTTAAATTGTTGTAAAATTCGTTTCCTCTATTAATTGCCTTCTATTAAGTGACTGCTATTGGTATATTTATGAATAAAATATGCTTAAATAACAGTTTTTTTATGACATCATAAGATAAACTACCAATAGATTTTATATTTTAGACTCAAAGGAAGCAAAATTTGTGTACATTTTGTGGTTCATATATAAATACACATATTTAGTGGACCAATTGGCGGCTGGGGAAGCACATTATTTTTATCAATATAACAACAACAGCACATACTATAAATAAGATTCCAACGGTGACAACAACGCTAGCACAGCCAGCCACAGCGCCAAGTTTTTGTGAAATAATAGGAAAAACTAAAGAAAAAAAAGCGATTTGTTTTAATTTTTAATACGTGCTATATTACAGCCATAAAAAAGGAGGTCTAAACGGCAGAAATATTCTGGTTTTTCAGCTTCAG
>QOCX01000074.1:326025-414134 GCA_005959815.1 Sarcophaga bullata
ATAAAGTTTTTAATTTTTATTTTATTTTATTTTTAATATTCAAAACTGCTTGTGTTTATTACCTACCACCTGTGCTTTTATTATGGACAAAAAAAAAATTGCGAAAATTAATGCAAAAAAAAAGTAAAAAGAACAAAATTCTTTTCGCCCGGTAAATGAAGTGTTTCTTGTTTTTAATCTGATACTCACGTACGATTTTTTTTCTTCTTATTTTTTCTAGATTCTAGGTTCCATACATTTACGATATTTAGTTATGAACATTACATTCCTGCCTTCATTTAAAAGATGATTTTTCAAATTTATTTCCATTTTTTTTTTCCTCAATCATAGCGAACAAGTTTTGCAATGGTTTTGAATTTTTTCGTCAAAAGTATTTTTTTTTTTTAGTTTTCTGGCCACTATTAGATAAAGTCAATGACCTGATCTCTGTTTGGTTTAAACATTTTTAAAGATTTAATTTTTATTTTACGCCAGCCAATATGACGATTTCTGTGAGAATTTTAATAAAAAATGAAGAAAATATGTTTGCGCCTTGAAGAAGTCATCATTAATTTTTGATATTAAATTCTGTGTCAGTCCGTCGTATTAACTTGGGATTTATCTTTAATCTTCTTTATTGTTCAACAAAAAAAAAAAAGCGAAAAAAAAATGTTATTAAACTTGAAGAGAAATTTGTGAAAAATGTAAAGAAAAAAAATACTTTTCAAGCAATGGACAATGACAAGGCGATTATTTTGGGGAAAAAATAAATTTTTCAGCATTAATCACCAGGCCCACAGAAATATTTTTAAAATTCATATACGTTATCAAGACAAAAAGTACATTTTCTTTTATATTTCCAGTCAATAATACAACATTTAATGTAAGAACAGAATGCAACCATGGCATCAGGAGAAAACCGTGTCAAGAAAGTCAAGTCTTGACTTGACAGTACTTGTACTGTCGTAAGTTCAAATACTGTTACTTTATTGTTTACATTGTTGCACAAGCAACTAAAATTGGACTTTCGGTTTTTTAACGCTTCAAAAAATTAAAAAACTTTGTTTTTGTATATAAAATCCTTAAAACTCCATAAAAATGAGATTACGAAGAGAGCAATAAAAAAAGGACCACATTCATTAACGATTTTTGACTGTCAATTTGTAAAGAAAGTATTGTCCTGTTTATTTATGTAAAGCGTTATCCATAAGGTTATGGACATTGGAATGTCGTTTATGTGTCTCAATGTCATTTTAATAATAGTCTCTGGATTAGTTTGCTGCAATCGATCCATTTAAGCTTATTGTCGACCACTTTTACGCATTCTTCGGTGAAAACTTGACAAAGGTTAGTTACTCAAATACACCAAATGAATGTAAAAATTAAGATGTAGAAAGTAATTACAATTGTGCCACGATCACAAACTCAATCCTTCATGTTCTTGGGGTCTACTAAGTTAAAAAAAAAATAGAAAATTTTCCAATGTTATTCCATTAGTGTCATTTAATTTATTTAAATGTTAATGGGGGTCGGTCCAAGTCCATTCACCAAGTCACATATCAAAAATTTTCAAGTATTGAAATTTCTCAAATTTAATTGAAATTTATTACCGAATCTGGGTTTAAAAACAAATTTTCTTTTAAACTGATAAGTTGGTTTTTTTAAAAAGAAAGGGTAGAGTAAAGTAAAATGATTATAAGTTTTTATATGCCATTTAGATAATTGTTAACAATTGCTATTGCTACCCAACATTTAAGAGGGAACAACTACGATGAGAAAACTTTACATAAAAAAAATAAAATGCGGCATCGATAAAGTAAAATTAAATAATTGACGTATCGAAAGCAAAGCACGATGAAAATTATTAGGCCTGTATACCATCATAATATAATAAATTCTAATAAAATCAGAACTCCCATCTTTGGTTAACAGTATATTACTTCCTCCCTCCCTCCTGTTTCTCTATTATCACTACTTAATTTATAAGCAAATATTGTAAATAATGAATGAAAATTACAGACGATTTTATAGCACACAGAGCTGTTTATAATGAATTAATAAATTTTTTGATTATTAAATGAAATCTTACGTTTCTTTTATTAATTTGAAATTATTATATTTTTTTTTTAAATTGGAGTGGTTACATACCTGCAAAGAATAAAGAAAAATAAATCAATTAATTAACAATACAAACAAAATAAATTTAAAAATAAAATTAAAAAAAGAAAAATTAAAAAAATTTTTTTTCTTATTTAAACACTCTCAATAATACAATATTTGTTTAGCAATTAATTAAAGCAATTCAATATTTAAAGTTCTTATAAAAAAACCTTTGTTCAAAGAAAATATATTAAATAAAATAAAATAAACAATAAATTATTTATTTATTTATTTATTTATATACATACACATGTATTATCAAATCTAAACAATAACAAAAGCAATTCCATACTTTTTCTTTGTGTGAATCATCAAAACATTCGCAGAAAAAACAACGACAAAAGAATTGGAACAAGTGTGTTGTGTGATGTAGAGAAGAATAAATAATTGCAATATTTTATTGATTTTAGAACCCTTACATCATCACCTTCATCATCATCGCCATCGTCATGATAATCGCCGATATCACCAACCAGCCCATACGCTTTTACGATTGTTACTACACGTTTTATGCCAGTCAGCAGATATCGAAAAACGAGACCACCCACCTCACCTCCTCACCAAATATTAAATACACGCGCAAAATCAGAAAGAAAGAAAAAAATGTGGAAACAAACCGCAGAAAGAATGGTACAAATGAAATAATAATAGTAGACACATTAAAGTATAATTAGCAAGTAAAATGGTATAAAATTACTGCTAATACTTTAACCTATTAGGAGCTAAAAACTTTGTAAATTATTAAACGTGTCACCATGGAATAGTGTTTCAATATAGGGCCAAAGAATAGGTCCAGGTCCAGATTATATTGTAGACTTTTTTTGATCTAAAGGCCGGCCTATTGTTTTCTGGGCTGAAGCCAAGTTTTCTGCCTGATTTGTCATCTTAATAGGCAATGTCCCATAGATGAGGACGAGTAGGGGCTTTGTCTGAATTAAAATGAAACTACAGAGAACAGTTTGTGGATTGACCAAACTGTACATATCCAACCGATATCAATTGGATGCATGGGTGGCCATCGTAATAAAGCCAAAATATTTTATTCTGCCAAGTTGAAAACTTGCTGTTCGTAGAACGTATTCCTTAGATGAAAGTTTTGTTAATTTACGAAGTCAAAAAGTGACATTACGCACCGTAGCACAAGCGGCTGGGTAGATTGTTCTCTTGAACAATCGTTGGCTATACGAGCATTGATGATTACATTTCAGAAATCGGATATAACATCACCGACATGGCACTTAGAATGCTAATCTTACATCAAAAATGCAAAATGCCGTAAGTGGGTACTTATTTTTATAGAATAGGAAACATGGGCATGGGGCTCTAACGTTAAACTTGTAAAAGTTATTTTAAGTGACTAATGGGGGAGGCGTCAAAGCAACTTTTTTGCAAAAAAAAAAAATTAAGCACCCGCGCAAGACGGGTTCGTCGTTAAACGGAGACTAAGACCAGTAAGATATTTAATTAAACGTGACGCTTCAACGTTAAAAATATGAAAATCATTCATAATAAGTAACGGATGTGGGGACGTCAAACCAACATGGCTGCGACTAAAACTTTCACAATTTCAAGAAAATATGAGTATCTCAGGTAGGTTAGTGGTGGATAGTGTTTAAGCCTGTTAGATTTCCCATCAGCGATACTAATACGTTATATTGCAACGTGCAAATAGCCTTAGTCACTCGGTTAACATTTAAAGCGATTAGACAAACATGTGAAAGCGATTCACTTTAACTAAGTGATTGAGTTTCATAATTTAAGAAAATAAATCAAAATGTAAGTGCTCTGCGTAGAAAAGTGTGCTTTTTGTCAGGATGGGGAAAGTGGAAACATGTAGTATAGTCTTAGTCACACTGCTGAACGTGGCTGTCTCCAATTTGTCAAAATGATCTGTGATGAGTAACTGATGGATGACAAGCCAAAGTGATTTGACATCTGTCATCAGTCTTAATGTTTGCACTCATAATGGTTAACATAACATATGTTATATTAGTAATATGAACCTTTTATACTCACCACATCAAAATGCGCTAAGTTGTGTTTTCGTGGTACGATTAGTGTTAATGTTAAATAATACTTTATCATTATCAAACATGTTCTACTTCATTATCATACCCAATTCATTAGATTTTTAAATTTAGAAACGTAATCAGATTTGTTAAAACCTTTTAAAAACTGTTAAACAAAAAAAAAAAGAAGCAACAAAACAAAACAAAAAACATGATGTTTTTATAGCGTCTATAGAAACATCTAGTTCCTCATCTAATCATTTTAATGGAGGGATAAGTAAGCAAGTAAGCAAGAAAATAATCATAAATTAACACCATTAATGTGGGTTAAAGATCATTGACCACAAGAAAACAGAACAAGCAATAACATAGGAATTGTTTGAATAGAGGATTGTCACCGATTTTACCACATTAGGAGGGAGGCTCCTCCCTTAACATTCTTCTCTTGCGCCCATTGCCTTCCGCTACGGCGCATTGCTACTGGTAACCTCAATCAATCATTGTATTAAACATTGTTGTGGTTTCAATTACAATATTGTATACGTAAATTCGCAACAAATGTCGTTTTCATTAGAATTCGAATCCATCGACTATTAAATAATAATACTCTGGTAATTGTTGTCGACAATTAATAGCCGATATGTTCTGATAGTTGTTAACAGAGGCGGTAGTGGTGTTAGTATCGCGAAAAGCAATTGAAAAGTATTTTTAAAACTTTACTGCATATAAGGTACAACATGCTGTTGTTGCAGCTGCAGTTAAGTTATTAATCCAAGCTTAGTGAGACTGAGACATTGGTAGCCAATAAAACCATGTATTTCTGTTTGTGCAAAAAAATCAAATTGTCGTCTATGGGGCATTAAGCTTACTCGTTGTTTGTTGTATAAATGCAATAAATGCTACAATGGCACGTTTAATAAGTGGTAACTACATGCACATAAATGTAACGCCCTATTAGGAATGGGTTCACTGTGAGGTGGTAGTGAGGGCTTAACAAGTGTGGTGCAGAATTAATTCTTGCATTACAAATTAAACCACCATATAAAATAAACGAGTTTATCTCAAAAAAGCAAATCGGAATTTCTAAATGTTTAAGAGTTACTTTCAAAATGAGGTGGGAGTTGGCTTATGAAACGAGAATCCGTGGCCCAGGCATCTCGAACAAAACGAAATATGAAAAATTATTTCTTCTATCTCAGCAGATTTCTGGCAAAAACTCTGAGAGTATAATAAAATTGTCATGATTAGACTCTCAGAAATCTTTCAATAGGCTTTAGCTGTAATGAATTCTAATAAAATGTAGTATCGATTGAAAAACCTTTAAGAGAAATTAAATTAACATACAAACACTTTTCTAATTGACTACTCCCCATCATTTAGCATTAATGTTGCAGATGTTCTATCTCTCATTTCGTCGTAAATTCTTTAGTTACCACCAGGTGATTAAGTTGTTTAACTTGAGGTTTAATTGTAATCGAATACATTTTTTATTTCTATTCTTACTCCCTCCTAATGCTCTTAAGTATGTTTTGTAATGCAATTCGTAAAACAAGCAAGTGAAATAAGGAATGCAAATAAAAACAACTCCTCTGCTATTCTAGATTTAAAAGGCTTTTATCTAAGTAGGGAGGATTTTTACAAGACTAAAGCAGAATAGCAGCAAAGGAAGTAAAAACAAATATTGACAAGTGCTTAAATAAATACTTGACAACATGCCTGCGCCCTTTACATACATATGTAGATAGATTTACAGATAATTGCACTAAAGGCTATCCCAACATACAACCTCCCCCCTCTCACTCCTCGTATGTATTAATGAATAGAAACAAAAAAAAAGAAACAAAAATTTCGTTCTATGAATAGTCAGCCACCATAAGAGACGAGCCCTGACTTTACGTGTTTTGAAAATATAAGAAGTTAAACAGTTTATTTCTTTCATTCTCTTTTGTTCTTTTGTTTTATTTCATTTCATTATGTTTTTTGAACCTATAATAGACATAATTATGCAAATTAAGAGAGACGGATGAAATAATAATAAAAAAAAACAAAAAAGAAAAAGTAAACACTTGTATTAAGACAAGATAAAATAATGACACATTAAGAAGAGGAGACTGACTGACAGACTATAAACAAATATTTGAGAATTTGCATTTTGAACTAGAACGATTAAGAGATTTGTTTCATAATGCTTTCAATATATTCTACATTCAATTCATATGCTAAATATTGAATTAAAATGAGAGTAATAAAATGCGAATTTAAATTTGCAAAAAATTCCAAATCGTAAATTTCCCAATCCTATAGCGATCTAACGCCAACTTGAATTATGAATATTTATGATTTTAGAATTTGCTAGAGAAGAAACAAAAAACTTCATTTCCAATATAGGTGACTATAATAAGTGAGTTTAACATTTGTTTGCTTTGGAAAACTTATATAGTTTTGAGGTTGGGTTTGAGATTGCTGCAAAAGTAAACAAAATAAGTTAGAAATATCACGATTAACGGCAATACAATTGTAATCTCTTATCGGCAATGATTTTGCCTTTGAAATATGTTTTCTTTTTCCTAGTGGCCTTTATATTTTTGTACCACAAAATGAGATTGACGTAATATTAATATAGATCGCCTGATAAAGCTGATTTTATCTAGGAAGTCTCCGATATATTCACCGTCTACTCGAACAGTAGTAATGCATGATAGGTTAGGTTACAGAGCCTCTCTGAAGGCTAAGAATTAGGGCATAGGTGAGACCCATTGTGATATTAAATCACATTAAATCAATCATTCCGCAGCAAAAGCTGAACACCAACACACGATGTGAGGGAAAATATTGTCCTGTTCCATACAACTCCTGCAGAAGTCATGCGAGAAAATGTCAAGTCATTCGGCATGATTTGCCATATGAGAACCGCAACAGTACAATAGATGGCTAGACGACAATGAGCCCTTTCCTTGTCCGGCCTTTTGTCCAGGAACCCAAATAAAATTACCTTTTAATATTCGATATGCCTTCCGCGATTGCAGCCCGTCTAGCTGTCCGAGTAAATAAAGATATTCTAAGGGAAAATCCCATCCCAACAATTATTGCAGGACTTACCTCTGCCTGTAACTATAGTAGATTGCTAAATTTTGTTAAGTCGATCCAATGAAATGGTTTTTAAAGTATTAAAATAATTTAAACTGGATCTTTGGTTTTTTCATAACATACATCAACACATTAATCGTTAAAACCAAATGAAACATCATCAAACGTGGTAAAAACAAAGTTTTTTTTTTTTTTTTTGGCAAAACATTTGCAATCTAAAATCATGATTAATGCTTAAAAATAAAAAATAAATTCGAAAAAAAGTTATGAAGTTCAACACACTCAATGGCAAAAACTAATTCATTCGTATTCATTCATTCACTAATTCACATTCACACAACCGCACCTTTAAAATGGCAAAATCGTCATAATCATCAGCCAGCCATCAAGCGGTGCCAAACACAAAGCCGTCAGTCATGATAAGAATGTGTTGTGACCACTCACACAGGAAATATGCAAAAATGTCTCGTTGTCAGTACAGCGCAAGGAAACCACAGTGAAGAAAAGGAAGGAAAAACAAAGACTTCTTCTCACACTTAAAACAAAGGGCAGAGGAAAGAAGAAATAACGAAACAAGGAACAGTTTTTTTTTTGTTTTTTGTTGTTGTTTCTTTTTTCTGAAACAAAGAATCAAATTATTCAACACTACCAGAGTTTTTGTTTCCTTTCATTCATTTCTTCTTTCGCCAACATTTTCTCAGTCATTATGGGAAAAAAAAACAACTTTGGCCACAAAAATATGGCAAGCCACCACACGTATTGTGGTTAATAGTTGTTGTTCGCTTTGTTGAGATTTTTGTTGTAAATTTTTCTTTCCTTTATTTTTTTTCGGGAAATGCATGGCTGACTGCATGATTGTGTCTGTTGTCGTTGACTGTGATTTCCAAGCCTTTTATTTATTTAGTTAAGCAAAATTGTTCCACCACCACCATCACCTTTGAATCGCACATTAAAAACACACTTTCAACTCCTACACACAACAGCAGTTGATTGTTTGAAGTCTGTCAGCCAGAGTTCAGTGAAACAACTGCTAATTCTGGTTCATTACATTGACGGCTCAAGTGCTCCCTATTTAAAAAGACAACAAGAACGACAACAACAACAGTAATGAAAATAGAATAGAATATTCTACGTTTACTTTCGCTAAGATGGTCATTAGACAGATAGGTGAAGGAATGAATTCGTCCAACGTTGGCACTCCAATATTACTCCATATAGAGGGAAAACGAAATCTAGTGTAGTAAGTGTAAGTGTTGTTAATTTATTATTCTTTTGAAAGCATTATTCTTTTGAGGACCATGCTCGGGGTTCTTAAAGCCCCTGCTGGTATATTATGGGATACACACAGAGAGACACTATAGCAACAGGGCGTTCTCTCCCTAACTATGCTTCCCCGATATGGATCCACATTCTCAGTGATTTCTAGTGACGTGCGCTGCAAGTAACACGCACTTGGAGTTGCAATGGGGTGGTGAAAACGCCCGATATCGATCACTTACGTGAAGAGATCAAGATGGTGCCAGTCAAACAGCACAACGAGCAACTGACAAACGAATTTCCCTATCTATCTCTGTCGCATTTGAAAAGACTTGCTTCGATTCAACACCAATATTCTGCATACAATATCGGGTATTGATTAAGGAAGCAAAACAGCAGCCATAAATAGCCACAGATAGAATAGGGTGCTCAATGAACAACCGTATTAAATTTCTGATAGTGAGTATCAGTTGCCCAGGAAAACTAGATCCACCCAAGAGCCCGGAAAAAGTAGACAGATAGGTGAAGGAATGAATTCGTCCAACGTTGGCACTCCAATATTACTCCATATAGAGGGAAAACGAAATCTAGTGTAGTAAGTGTAAGTGTTGTTAATTTATTATTCTTTTGAAAGCATTATTCTTTTGAGGACCATGCTCGGGGTTCTTAAAGCCCCTGCTGGTATATTATGGGATACACACAGAGAGACACTATAGGCAACAGGGCGTTCTCTCCCTAACTATGCTTCCCCGATATGGATCCACATTCTCAGTGATTTCTAGTGACGTGCGCTGCAAGTAACACGCACTTGGAGTTGCAATGGGGTGGTGAAAACGCCCGATATCGATCACTTACGTGAAGAGATCAAGATGGTGCCAGTCAAACAGCACAACGAGCAACTGACAAACGAATTTCCCTATCTATCTCTGTCGCATTTGAAAAGACTTGCTTCGATTCAACACCAATATTCTGCATACAATATCGGGTATTGATTAAGGAAGCAAAACAGCAGCCATAAATAGCCACAGATAGAATAGGGTGCTCAATGAACAACCGTATTAAATTTCTGATAGTGAGTATCAGTTGCCCAGGAAAACTAGATCCACCCAAGAGCCCGGAAAAAGGGCTCACCTCTTCGACTGTTCCCGCCAAACCTACTGCCTTACGGCTGGGACCAATGGCCGAACCGAACTGAATTATCACTCTCACCTAATCCGTCACATATTTCTCATCGCATCATATACATCAGCTTTAGATGTACAAATTTATTTATTTTCAATTCCATTTCAACAGGCAAATACTTCCGGGTATAGTAGAGCTCTTACAACAACAACAAAGAATAATTTGTAGAACTAAATTACTCAAAAGAAAAAGTATGGATTGGGTAGACATGTTCTGTCAATAATTTCTGGTTGCCCAGGAATAGATAATATATTCTGTCTCTCTTCAGTACCCAATGACAAATACAAATACTATGAAGAGTTCCTAATATAGACCCTGGTTAGGTTTCTCTAGTTTCTACATAAGTTGGTTGATTATTTCATCTTTGCTTTACAAAATCGATTCTCGTATCTTAATTTGATTTAAAACAAGGAATTAATGTTGCCCAAAATTACCGACAACCAGAAGTAATCAGAAAATGCGTTTAATGTCTAAAGAGGCATATTTCTCTTAAGCATTAACTGTAAAAAAAAATGCGATTAAAATACGTATCTTGAGCAATAATTACACTCATTAAACCACAATAAATTCTCAAATAAAATAAAACAGATATGGTGGTGTGCAGTAGAATGAATGAATGTGTGCGGTAAGCTTAACGATAATCCTCTTAAATGAGAAGAAATAAAATCTATGATGACTATAATTGCACACTATCCTGGACAGCACGTATAATATCTGGATTGACTTTGGACGATTAAGACAGAAATGGAAACATTAAACAGTAAATCATATTAAAAAAAAAAAATAATTTGCTTAACAGCAACAACATCATCATCAAGATGATAAAACATTTTGCGAACAAAATGAACGATCATGAATCATGGTGGTTTTGGATATTGCAATGGAGGGATACACTGAACAGCAGAGCACAGCACAGTATAACACAGCCAAAGAAAATTATAAATTATATATTTAAAATGCAATAAATAAAAAGAGAATTTAGTAACAACAACAACAACAACAACAACAACAACAACAACAAACAAAAGGAACAACAAAAGTAAAATTCATTGTAAGGCATACGACAACACAAGGCAAAAAAAGGAAAGCCAAGCCACCACAAGAACTGCAGAAATTATTGAAATTTTCAACCTTGAATTTTTGTAAAATGAGTTTCACAATTGAACGAATAAAAAACAAGAATAAAAAATAAACAGAGAAGAAGAGATCTTTAGTGTAATAACAGTCGTCATAAATTTATTTGTTAAGCTCTCACAATACCACAAAAAAAAAAAACAAAAAAAAATTAAATCAAAAGGAAAGAAAGGAAGGAAAACAAGTACAAAGTCTTTTACTGTTGACAACTGGCACAAAGAGTGAGTATTATTGGTTTGGTTACAACAAAGAAGCAATATTTTTTTATTTTTAACTTCATTTTAAATGGCTTAAGTGGATTTACCCCTTCATTTGTACTGCAGCACAGTCCATCCATTACAATTTATTTAGTGGGCTTCAATGAAATTTAAACTCCAACCAAACTACCAGTTCTTTGGTGTCTGGTCTCTGCCTGCCTGCCTTCTCCACCACCACCACATCCTATGAGGATGGATGACATGGCAGTAGAAAAGGCAAAGAACAGGATTATTTACGCTCATTTTGTTGAGCCTCAAAAGTCAAGTTCAAATAAAAATAGAAAACAAATTTTGAAATATTTGCCAAAAAAAGAAAAAAAAAAATTAAAACAACATAAATTACAAAAGGAGGGTAGAATTGTTGTTCTTTTGTAATTAATACTGCATAAAAAAAATAAGGGTATGAAACAAAATTAAAATATAGAATTGCAAAATATTAAGAAACTCGTTACGATGCATCCATCGTGTTGTTAAAAACAAAAATAATGCTTAGCGAATATTATTTTTCTCTCAAAATTAAAAGGGACGAAATAATTCAACCCTCCATAATACAGTGAGACAAAAAAGAAAACCATTAACCGTTAACTTACATATAACTTAATAATAAATGTAAAATTCTTCACCTCCAGATTAATATATTTACTGTTCTCAATATGGGAGGCCCAAGCAATTCAGTAATCAGGCAGTTAGTAGTATCCTGGAAGACATTTATACGATATTTTTTCAGTTTAAGTAGTGATGGGTATCTCTAAACGAAATGCTTACATGCTTATTAATTTAATTGATTATTACAACCCGGATTATCAAACCACACATGTTGTGTTTGTTAATTTTATTCATGAGCGGCGGGACCTACAGTTTTAAAGTCGGCTTTGAACGACAGTTTTTTGAGAAGCTTTTTATAGCAATTTTATTTACTCTCGAGAGTTTTTGGCCAAAAAACTGCAAATATTTTCATATTTTGATGTCTAAAAGGTATTTATACCACAAGCTCTGCTTGTTTGTCAATGAAAAATTTTATGTTCCATCAGAAATTCTCTAAATGTCATCACCTCAGTAACGTTTTCTATCGCGTAAAATGTGCATGTGCATAATGCGGAAACTTGTATGACTTAAATTGCTTGCAATAGTCTCCTGCTGCCTTGGGTATATCGTTCATTTTGGAACCATGCGTGTAAAGACGTATCCCATTGTACTCATTCATTTGCAGGTTTTTACACCACATACTCGAGAGAAAAATTGCTATGCAAAACGACTGTCTAGACTAAGAGAAAGAGGCTTTAATGTATCTATCAATGAATCTATTAAATTACGGCAAATAATTTGAGTAACGAACAATTTTAGGACTTTCTCATCTAAAGGAATTTTTATGACAGTCGTACAGACTTTTTTAACTCATCTTTTCCAGGCGATTGTTTATCTCTATCTCTCTTTTTCCTTCTGTTTATAACTTTACCCTAAGTAATCTTTCAAGTGGCCACTTACTTTTGTAGCTTACTTTCTGTCTGCTTGTCTGTCTGTATGCATTTTGCAAACGTTTGTGTAAAAGGATTTGTTTCTAAAATAGTCAAGTGGCCAAACTTGTATAATTTGAAGTTTTCCATTCAGCTCATAACGTATGGCGGCTTTAACAAAAATTATTATTCATTTGCGTGTTGGCTTCAGAATTTTTCCAGATTCTTCTTAAGCAGAGAGAAAGCGAGAAAAAAGAATGGAAGTGGCAGTGGGAGTCAATTTTTAATATATGCCTGCCAGCCTGACTGCCTGCATGCATGCAAATATGTTATATGGTGGTAGTTTTAGTAGGATAATATAGAAAAAATTAAGCCCTTAAAGTTATATTCTCCAACAGCATGTCAAGAGTGTCAATAATGTCTGGCTTAACGACAATAATAAGACAGACAAACAGAAAGACAGACAGACAATATTTTTCCCTCTAGGCGTGTGAGGAAACAAGCGAATGTTGGGAAATTACTACCAGAGGACATGTGGGAATTGTCTCAGCGTTCTTTTTTTCTGTTCTGTTTTCCATACACAATGGACACGCCATGTAATCCAAACCCCATGCCATCTTTTTTCCCTTCCCCACAAATAATGATAACTACAGCAACAACAGCGTTACCATCCATGCCTAACAAGAAAAAAAAACGTGCAAAATTTCACTTTTTCATTAAACAAAAAGAAAATAAGGGGGATTAAAGGGGTTTTAACTTGACTTTCAAGAGGAGCAGCAGTAGTGCAAATGCAAATTCTAAATCGTTAACACGCAATTGCAACGAAAGCGGAGGAGGCTCGAAATGTTAATGTTCCTGTCGAATGCCTAAAGGTTACAAAATTTCATGTGAAATTATTGGCAACTTTTTCTTTTACCCACTACTGAAAGCCTTGGCTTGTATGTAATTTTTGTTTTTTAATTACTTCAATAGAATTGTAAAAAAAAAAGAATATAAAATTTAGAAGAATACGGTAATAGAACCAATTTAATTGCGTTTGCACATGATGGATGACTAAAAATATTGTAGCCTTAAGGGTAAGGTGATACAGTGGTGATAGTGATGGTTATGATGAGGATTTTGATTATCGCTAAGAAATCCCCACTTAATGACGGAAATTACTTTGAAAGTGTTAAAAAGTGATTCTTGATTTATAATGCATGAACAAATCAAGACGGAAATGACTACTACACGCATAAACAACAGTTAGGATCGTGATTACTGCTGTTATTTCAGGGGTGTGTTTTCAAACTTTTAACCCTGACGGAAATCAGTACAGTGGCAAGAGTTGGTAATAAAACAAAAGTTTTTAGTTTTGCAAATTTGAAATGTGCGTTTACATACGTTTATGCAAATACAAGGATTACAAAGAAGAGTAAATATCGTGAGTTAGAGTTGGGCTGAATTATATTCATTTGTAACGAAAATAATAATAACCAATCACTGTAATGCACAATTTGTTAAATGGAGCTTTTTTTATTTCGCTACGTAAATTTTTTATTAATTAAATCGAATCACAATGGATTAAAGGAAAAAAAAAAGTAATTTATAGATATGGGACTGTTCGGAAAATATTCTACTCATTCCTTCTATGTAGTCATACTTCAGGTAGTGCCGAGAAGTTAGAACCTATACGTTGATGTAGCCCGCAATCAAGAAGCAAACTCTAATTTTAATGCTTGGTGTCCTTTTCCAGAAAACATGTTAGTTCAACAAAACATCCACAAATTCCACAAAGGGTTTCTGTGGTAGTACTCTATCCAAAATCGGACAGCGAGTCAGAGAAAAGCAGATTCGAATCCGATTGTTCGAGTGTGTAGTTTAGCTCTTTAATCCTTTTACCATATGCTTTAACCACTATTACCCACCGAATCACATCTTAAATTTACCCCGAAATACAGCGCATATAACACCGGTGATCGTCTCTTAAAGCAATCAAGCGCTTGTCAACTTGCTTCATATATATACGAAACAGGCAATATTCGGTGAATTGACCTACAGATTGTTTCCTAATCATTCCATTCTATGGATTTAACCTGAACAAGTGGGCCAGCGGGAAAATAATTGACTTTAATGACGAAACCATTTCACAAATAAAGACTAATGGTTTGTAAGGACCAATTAAGTGGTCTATTCTTAGAGATTCTAAAACCAAAGTGACAAAATAATGATCACTAACATCGCACATAAATTAAGGACTTAATTATTCTTATAGGAGTTGAAAGAAGGTTTTGGCTTACTAGTCGACCACTCGAGAATTCAAACAATAGCTCTCATATCTTGAAAAATATATGAAACAACATTACATTAGGATTCGCCGTTAAACTGTGGGTACCACCACTCGTGAATGAGATTAACAGAACATGGGAAGTGTCAGAAGATAGTAGGACGTAAACCTTACATATTTGGCCTCTAGCCAAAAGCTTTCCCTGCTGCAAATGGATAGTGTTGAAATTCAGAAAATGGCTTGTAATAGAAAAAACAAAGTTAGCGTAGGGCATATTTGTAAATAAGAAAATCCCCTTTACCTACATACAAAACCATTTAAAAATTAAAATAAAATTTCTTCATTATTCGTAAATTATTATCACCATCTAGTAAATGCACTTAAACGACATGTTTTGACAAATTAGAGGCAATGTATGTTTCCTGATACAATGCTTAAAGATAAAACAAAACGACAAATAATAGATCATGTCAGTTTTCCAAAAAAAGAAAAAGAAAAAAAGATAAAAAAAAACAGTCTCCATTGGTTGGTAGTCTGGTAGATTTTTGGGTTGATTCAATAATCGCCTGTCTCATCCTACGGCTTTTGCGTAGTCACGATTGTGAAGTAAATAAATTGAAGTGTAGAAAAAGAAGGGGGTTTTTATAAGAATTTTTTTTTATTTCTTTTCAATTTTTTTTTTTTGTAAATAAAAGATACAAGATTAAGGAAAATTATTCCATGGAATAGACGGATACAATATAGAAGATTTAAAACGAACGTAAAGTGAACACGAAGAAGGAAAACAGTCTCACAACTAACAACTAACAATAATATGTCAATCAAATTTAAAACAACAAAAAAAAAAAAAATTGAAAAAATGCGTGGATGGATGATAGATGGATGTGTGGCTGGATGAATGTCTATAGGAAATGCGAAATAATTCACGTATTATATTTAAAGTTGATAATGTATAGTAAAAAGGAAGCTAACATTCTAGCATGACATTAAAGTTTTATTAATGATGTTAACCGATTACAGTCCCAAAGAAAATATCGTTCTATTACGGAAACCATCGTCTCTGGTGCTAACAAACTGAAATTTTACGTATTTTATTCAGGCTGTTAATTGAAACTTCATACTTACAGTTGACTTGGCTTCGTTTAAATGTAACAACATTCATCAGTACTATTATCTCTATAGAAAACTTTTAATAAAAACTACATCTCAATGGAAGAGAATTAAAATCGATTGTTCTAGTTCTACACGCCAATTAAGAAGTAATTTTTTTTTTGTATTGATTGACTAGAACGGAAATCTAATCGGGAATGATCCCAATATCGTAGTGCCGCAATATGAGATTATAACACTGCATAGTAGTTGTGAATAGTTTGTAAACAAATATTGCTGTTTACAACTTCAATAAATCATAGGAGTATTAATTTTTTTTCTTGTCGAAATGGCAACCTTATTTGCTACTCAAATATTAATCAAGAATAAAAATCCAACTTGAGCTTACGTCTTAGCAACTAAAACAAAATGCGTTGGACGTTTAGTTTTCAATATTTGTGCATTATTTTTTCTTTTATAATGATTAAACATTTATTAAATAAGAAATATATTATTATTAACGTATTGTAAAGTAAAAGAAGTTGTCAACGGTCAAATCCGACTATATGATACCATACGTTCATTGCAATGTCTGTCTAATGGTTGCGGGAAATTATCGATCAACATCAAATTCTATAAAGAAGTTAAAACTCAGAAACCGGTGGTAAATTAGATCTTCTTATGGTTACTTAACCAAAAACGATTACAAGTTTGAGCGATTTTTATGATAGCTTGGCCAAGTCAATGTGATTTAACTCTAGTATTGACTGAGTTTTGTCGATATTTCAGTCCCATTCTGAATGGACGTTGATGTTCGATAGGTATCGCGTTCTTTTTTTTTCTTTTATTGAATTTGGCAAAAAGCGTCCACAAAAATTGGTCCTTAAACCAAATGAAGTGAGCATTTTTAATATTTATTTTTTAATATTTATTTCTGAGCTGGCATTCGGCGCTTTAGAAAACTAAGTTTGACACAAAAAAACAAAAAAAAGTTTTTTTTTTTTTTACGTACAATAATTACGGCCAATGTTTAATAGAATAATTGAAAGTGGAAATAACAACAACTATAGTTATAAACAAAATTACTGGGTTGTTTTAAAATAATTACAAGCGATTTTACTTTACTTAATTTTATGCCGTTTACACTTGAATAATTTAATGCTAAAATTATAGGTCATACAGCAGGTCTTAACAATTTCCGAAAGAAGATATGACTGCGAAGAGTAAATGATAGCCTATATACTCATTTAGCACTTACTCTATATTATATAGAAATTACGAGAGTATTCAAAGTAAATGCCTTGATATAAAAACCATAATCTAAGACTTAGAAGTCGCCATAGTCTAGTAGGTAGTGTGTTGGCTTATTAGACGAAAGGCTAGGGTTCAAACTCTAGGTCAGATACCAAAACTAAAATATCAAAAAATACTTCTTCGACTACTTCATCTCAGCAGACTTCTGGCAAATAAAATTGTCATGATGTTTCTGAAAATCTGTCACTCAGAATCGACTTTTAACTGCAGGTCCCGCCACTCATGTATAAAATTAATGCACACAACATAAGCGATATGTGGAACTAGGTCCATAATCCTAACACAATTAATTGTAATGAGCAATTATGTACAAAGCAAACAAATTTAAGAGCCATAAATATTACTCTCTCTTTACTCCTTCCTGTATTCTCTGAGTTAAAACTCAATGAACTGTATGCGTAGGAGTAATGCCATCTCCTACGTTGTTTAATTGAAGCAAAACCGCAATGAAGAATATAGAAAAAGAAAATTAAAATTTTTAAATCTTTAAAGAACAATTTCCTTTAAGAGATTCCAATGCAAGTGTAAACGTGCAGCATTATAATAATCAGAGAGTATATAAGATAAAAATATACGGAAATAAAATATGAAAAAACTAGTTTTTAAACCGGCGTTTTTCTTATTGTTGCTGTTGGTTGGAGTGCAATTATTAATGATTTGATAACACCCATTATCCACACATAAATAAAGAACAAAAGAATATTCTTTTGTATAAGAAATTATGAAGTGATTAATTTATTTCCAAGAGAAAATAACAAAATGTAGATAAAACTAAAGCAATAAAATATAGAAATATAAACAACAAAAATATTATTTTCATTTTACAACAAATTATAACAGACTTACAGCACTTACATACATGTATGTATGTATGCATGATAGAGGAAAAATCTGTGATAAAACTTTTAACCAAAACAAACTAAAACATTATTATTATTTATTAATAACACAAAAGAACATAATTGTCATTGTTAATAAAACACAAAGCATCTGCTCTATCTCACACTCCAATTTTAAAACAATAAAAAAAAAAAACAATAAAATGGCCACTTTTGCGAATATTTTCTCACTTAAAAACTATTTGTATTTTGGTTAAAAAAAATCGGTAACAACGAGAAATTGTTTTAAATTTTCCATACATATATCAAATGAATTTTTCTTTCGCTTTCTTTGTTTGCATCAATTGACTCACACATACATTTTTAAGCATCACACTTTATTCCAAGCCTTTTTTTTTTTGATTTCTTACATTGTTTTTGCATCCAGAAAAATCTTTAAACTCGACAAATAAATGTTTGTTAAATTAAAAGTTTCGTTTTATTCTTAATTTTCTTTTTTGTTTCAATTTAAATCATTTGTTTACTGTCGTCTCCTGCACTTATACTCTGCATAATATACAGATCATTTGTTTGCACATTTGAAGAACACAATTAGCTTCGTCGTCTGTATCTCTAATCCAAAGAAACCTGCTTTAGTCACATACATCTGCTATTGGTTTGCTGCTATAACCTGTGCTATTAATGTAAAACTTATATGTTTTTCATTGTCATGTCATAAGAAAAGTATGAAAATATCATCAAATTATACAATGAAATACACTAATGAATTTTCCCAACATAATCTTCAACAATACAGACATTATTTTATGAGTGTATAAATCAAAACAACCCGTGCACACATGTCTCATTTTAATAGGACACATAATTTACAAACAAATTGTTGTTTGTTGGTGTTAATTTTTTTTTTTTTGTGATATATTTTTTATTGTTGTAGTAGCTCTCCCTTTTATTTATTAGAATAAATTAAATAAAAAATAAAACAATTTAATAGAAAAAAGAGTTGATAGGAAAAAAATTTTAATTTTTTAAATTCAGACTACATGCAGAAAACTAGTACAGAATCATACATTCTGAACCACGCTCTTCACATTAATAATTTATAAAGTGTGCTGCTGCTGGTACAAGGCAGTAATAATTAATATCAAACGTCATCAATAAAGTATTGTCATTTAAAATGTTAAATTAAATGCATTTAAAGTACTGCAAACAGTCTTGGAAAAAACCCAAACCGGCTGCTTAAAGTCTAGCAACTGGTCTTTTTAAAAATTAAAAAAGAATACAGATTTGATAAATTGTTTAATAACAATAGAATACCGTTAATTATTCGATATAATTTTAAGTTTTTAATTACTAATAATTCGAAAAATAATATTAATTTTTGCTAATTTATTATGGTCGTAAAAAATGCAATCCTATTCATTAACAGAACAATGACAACAAAAAATTTCGTAACGTTCAAAAGCACCGTTCAAGAACTTTAAATACATAAAGACGAGGGTGTACCAATAAGCCTGTGATATTGCAAAATTTTTGGACTTCTACAGAATTTAATTTGAATCCAACAAAAGAAAGTTCTACAGAGATCGAGACAACCGATAATATGGTGAATGCATCGTAACTTCCACATCAAACTCTCTCAGTTTCTGCCTTATTACCAAAGATGAGCCTGATATGTCATTGCTATAATGGAACATAATACCATAATAATGGACAAGTCCCCATAGTCTAGTAGAGAGTATATTGGCTCGTTAGACATGAGGCCATGAGGTTCAAACTCCAGGTCAAACATTTCCAACAAACCGAAATACGAAAAAATATGACTTCACCGACTTTCCCTTCAGAAGTTTTCCAGCAAACTGTAAATGAGAGTAAATGAAAAAAATTTCAATGAAAAAGTTTCTCAAAGAAAAATCATGAGTGGATTAAAGTTATCACACGTAACATAAGTGGTTGTAATGACCAATTGTATATCTGTGTACCACTTCACTCCTATGGTTTTTACAGTCATTTGCAAATGGAAATTCAGTCAATTCAACCTATGTCGGCATAAAGCCTTGATCATTAGCTTGTGTGCTGAGCTTTCTCAATTTCTTTCTTGATTTCATCGGCTTTTCGATTAGAGGGATAAATAAATATTTTAAATAATCGAATACAGAGGAAAGTGCAGAATATAGTCTACCAACATATTTTAATATTAAATAAATAACTTTATAACTTAAAAAAAAAATTAACAAAGTACCAGAGATGATGCCTTAGAAATTTGTTGAACTTAAACTTCTTGAAATAATTTGTTTTCAGTTTGAGACAATAAAACAATGCCAGCGATTGAAATTTAAAAAATAAGACTTTTTCGAAATTGCTTCACGCACAAAAAACATTCTTGAATTCTAATTTTAATTTTGCCAAAAGGGCAAACGATTTCATAGCAACTCCTTACCTTAATAAACACAAGTGAATATTTTTATTCTCTTGTTCTTCTAGCCAAAAAAAACTTATTGCAAATACATGAATGATCCCAAAATAGATTTAAGACACATACAGTGTCCCGAAAATTTTCTAATGTATTATTTAAGGTATCTTTGGTATGTTTTCCTGAAATTATTTTCAAATAGCAAAGGTAGGCAGAGGTAACAAAAAGTCAACATACTGTTGTTGTGGCAATAACAATACGACTGACTGTACACCACAGGGTGGTGTTATTTTTAGAGGCAGGAAATAAAAATTCAATGGCAAAATTTGAGACAAAATTTCTACTAAATTTAATTACAGATATTGTTTGTTATTGATTTGCGCCCTAATCTTTTACCAATAATCGCTATGAGATCAAGCATGATTTTGGGGTTGTTTTTTTTTTATATTTTTTTTTGGTCTTTCATTCAATTATTTTTCCACATAAATTTGTTTTCGTTTTTCAAAAATTGCAATATGTTCACATTGTCATTCCTTTTGATTATACATATGTACATGGATATTCGTATGAAAAATGATGTTTTAATCTCAAATTCAGTACAGCAGGCAGTGAAAAGATAGCCACATAGAGACTCAACCATGTTAAAATCATTAAAATTTAACACGTGCGCCTGCGTGCAAGGAACACATCTGTTGCAAAATCGTGGTCACAAAACAGAAAATTAATCCGAAACAGAAAAATAAAAAAAACCATAAAACTGTTGAATCTCATTTCTCTCTCTCTCTCTCTTTGCAGAAAAAATATTATTTTTATACTAAAACAATAATGCCCCCCCCCTTTATTTATTCGTCTGCCTTATTTTTGAACATCTTTATCAGCATAATTTTTTGTAAAATATGTTTTAAAAACTTTGTAAATTCTAAAAAACAAGATAAGAAAGGAAATTAAATACAAAAAGAAAATATTTGAAATCGTGTAAAATATTTATTTTCTTATTAATTCGGCATTTAGTCGTTTCCTTTCTTTGGAACCGCATCTACTTAAATTTATATCACAAAAAAAAACTTTTTGAAGTTCTGATGAAATCATATAACCTGCCAACGCCAGGTCAACTAAACTATCTAGAGATAGGAACTTTTTCGGTAAAGTTTTTGCGTGTATGGACACCACTGGCCAATAATATAGAAAGCAAACGATTTTCTCATACTTATCCGTGTCATGCAGCCTATAAATATGACCAATATGAATTTTTCAAACAACAATTAAAAGCGATTTCCTTGAATTTCGGTCAGAATTCGAGACATCATTTCTTTTACTTTAATTATACCAATAGAATAGAATACAATCTTATACGATTTTTTAGTGACTTCCACTATGTGTAGTTACAACCGCCATCTTATAAATGAAAACATTAATTCCTACTTACATACTTACATATAATATCTTAATTGACTGTATTCTATGCAAGAGAAACGATTTTAAGCGATTGAAAATGTTCAAAGCCCTAAAATGGCCTGTCCTACAGGAACAGACAGTGCGTTCAGTATATTTAAACAGCAGCAATTTGTTAACTTACCTGAAAAGAGAAGGAACAAACATAAAATTTATTAATAAAATTTTAATAATAAATTAAATTAAAAGTTTAATAATGAATAGAGATGTTAAAGAGCAATAATCTGCCTTTCTTTGTATTCCGAAGTTAGTCCCAAAATTAGCAAAGTTTAGTGGCACTTTTACTAACTTATTTGTGATAAGTAAATTTTAAGTGGCTGAGTTTAAATGACATAGTACAAGTTGCAATGGTGGAAATTCGAAAATTCGATCTGCACACGGCAGGTTCCCACCCCATTGGCTTCGCTAAGATGTTTTAGTAGACATAAAGTCGAGTTTATGTGTCGATATGGTCCACCACTTTAAATTTCGGATTTGGCGAAGACAATACCAAAACAACCGCAGATAAACTAATGTACTTGTAGATCATCTTCCAAAAGCAAGCCAAGCACCCAAGTTTATCGACAATGGCAATACATCACAATAGTGTTGGCCAAAAACAAAGAATTCAAGTTGGAATTACTTCATCGAAAGTGCTTGATTTGACAAATTTAGTTCCTCGCACTATTTTAAACACCCAAACTGGTAAATTCTATTTTCTGTAGAATGATTTTGATATAAAACCCCGAAACACGATTACCATGGGCTAAAGTCAGTCTAGCCAAGTGAAACTCGATCTATTCTATCATATATCAAAAAAAAAAAAAAAAAAAAAAAAAAAAAAAAAAAAAAAAAAAAAAAAAAAAAAAAAAAAAAAAACTGTACCTAGCAGCACCTCAAAAACATACATAATTGGCCATTACAACCCTTCAGTCAGGATTACGGCCTAGCCTTCATACACCACTTATGTTGTGTGTGTTAATTTTTATACATGATGGCGGACCTACAGTTTAAGTCGACTCCGAACGACAGATTTTTTTTGAGAAGCTTTTCATGGCAATTTTATTTACTCTCAGAGTTTTTGCCAGAAATCTGCTGAGAGGAAGCCGTCGAAAAAATATTTTTCATATTTCGTTTTTAATGTCTGGCCGGGGGATTCGAAGCCCTGGGCTTTCGTCTAATAAGTCCAAACACAAAAAAAAAAAAAAAAAAAACTGCTACCTAGCAGCACTCAAAACGCCTAAAGGAATTGTAAAAGAGAGAGAGCTGTGCATTTACAAACTGCAACGTCCAAGTTTCTTATAGAAACTATGAGAATTCCAGGAGAAACCAAGCAAAATAAATTTCAATTTTCCTTGACGTATTTTATTGATCTTGTAAGTTCAATAACTGAAAATATTTCAGCTTACAATTCTATGGAAAACTAGACATGAATTGTTAATTTTTTTATTACAGAAATAAAATAAAAACAAAAAAAAATTATAAAACGTTGTAGGAACACAACAAGTTGTGAATAAACAATGAGGACAGCAAATGAATGGACAATTGAATGGTTAAACAAGTGTGAGTGTTGTAGGTGGTGGAGATTTGTTGTTTTATGAAAAATTAAATTGAAATATAAACAAAAACCATATACAATATACATATTTGAGGGAAAAAATTAACATCAAACATTAAAGAGAAACCCCACACACAAAACAATATTCAAAATAAGGACTTGCTTAACGACTTCTAGGCTTTTTTTTTTAAGGCATGCAACTGACCGCCAGCCAATGCAAAATTTTTCTAAAGAACTGCAATGGATTTAATGAATAAAATATTAAAAAAAAAAAAGAATTTAAAATAAATTCAACAAAGTAGACAAAACAAAAGATTGCATGTTAATGATTGAATGAAAATAAATTGAATTGAAATTGTTGGCTCGTGCAATACAAATTTTTCAGCAACGTTTTACTCATCATCATACTGGCTCCAATTCGTAAACAGGCAGGCAGGCAAGCAGGCATGGAGGCATGCAGGCAGGCCCATTTATTATGCTGTATTTGGCCGGTTATTGAACTAGACTCTGACTATCAACAGAAAATTGTTGATTTATTTCCTGGTAAGAGAATTCTTTGTAATATTTTTTTTTTAATTTTAATTTTTTTTTTTTAGTAGAGTCAAGTTTCATTCCATTTCATTCTTTTCTTTTTTTCTTCTTTTTCTTAATTTCTACTGCTCGTTATTATCGTTATTATTAGTAATCGTATTCACATTTTCATTATTGCTCATGAAAAAAAAAATAAATAAACTTCAATTAATTTTATCTCAACAACATTGTAAGACGAAATTCATTCATGTCAAGCCCCAAAACGACTGTGTTCAAAACCATGTTTAATAAAGAAAGAAGTTTACTCTTTATTGCCCAAAAAAAGAAAAGAAAAAGAATAAGAAAATACCACATGCATTACTTAAATAAAAAAATAAAAACAAAGAATCCATTTTAGACTGCAAGCAAGTAAAAAAAAAACGGAATTTAAAATGCTGACGTTGATCAACTTGAGAGTCAGTCTGTGTCTGTGGCTTGTTCATATTTTTTTCATAAGAATTGTTTTATTTTTTTCAACTTTTTTTTTTTGTTTTTGTTTTAATGGTTTTTGTCTATAGTTTTCATTTAATAAATAAATGAATTAATTAAATGCTTGACTGCCTGTTGATATATGAACTTAAGCTTTAATCATAATCAACATAAAACGTCATGATTACTTCGGGTTGGACTGAATTGAACACAAGTAACTGAAGATCTTGGCAAAGATAATAATTATGCTTTCAAGTAAATGATGATTTGTAAGCGAAGACTTAAAGACGTTCGCTTTTGATATTTCTTGAAATAAAACTCAAGTTGAATATAAATATGATTAATATTCTCGAAAAAAAGTATTAATAAATCAAAGTAAAAGGTGATCCAATTGGAGGTACATATTTATCTGTCATTAACATGTGGTATGTTCAATTACCACTCACATAAGTGTATTGTTATTATTTTTTTTTTCTTCGAAATATTCCCCTTTTTACCCAAGTTTGTGTCATCAAGAATTTGTCATGGTAAATGATTTTCCCTTTAACTTATTCACTTTATTATCCTTAAACAAACGTGTGATCCGTTATGATATCACCATATGTCTTTCCATTTAATATTGAAATCATCCGAAGCTCAATATAAAGCCACTGAGTTTCTTGAGACGATAGTGTGTGTTCCACCGCTTAGTGTACCTATGTGTACATATGTATGTGTATCTTTCTATACTTTTTCGCCTTTGTAAATTCTGCAGAAGTCGTTGAGTATATGAGAGACTTAAGGGGGGACATTTCCACCCTTAAAGTTTTCGATTTTCTAGCGCTCATTAGGAAAACGGGAGAGAGGCAATGCCCCGTAACTATGCATTCTCAAAGGATTAGCAAGTTAAGATCGTAACGAATTTATATTCGAAATTCATTTCGAAATAAAATACGTATGACATCTGGAAAGTAAACACCATAAAGTGAAACTGCTGTCGTTGAAAATTTGGTTGTGATAGCTGCGTGATCCCTGTTGCTTAAAATGGAAGGCATTATGCAGTCACTTTTTGCCGACCACAACTTTCTTAATTTTTCTTTTTTTCTGCTAATATTTAAAAGGTTATATTGACAAAGATTATATTGACAATTTCAAACACTCTAATATGTTATGTATGTATGTGCTGTCATTCAATTATATTTAAAAAATTTCTGGAATTATTCACACTTAAATTGCGTAAAAAGAAAAAAAAAAAAAAACAATCACAAACATGTAATTACGAAGTATAATTATAACCAAATACAACGATAGCATTCGAAAAAAAGAAAATAAATATTTAAACAAAAAATATTTCAGCAATTTGTAGGTGGTGTATGGCGTTAAACAGCAAATAGATGCTTAAGTTTTTAGTTTTTTTCTCCGTTTAAGAGGCATTGAATTAAATTGCGAGAAAACATTAATCAATGAACCAAAAAATCTCTTTTTTTTAATGCCATTTAATAAGTGATTTAACAACGAACAAAAAAATCTATTCACCTTTGATTTCTTTTGATTTTTATTTAAAAATAAATTGTACAGAAGAAAAAATTACTCTTTTTTGTTAAACTAATCATAACCATATTAGTCAACAGAAAAATAAACCAAAAAAAAATTCATATTGAAAATAAAAATTGTTTAAATAGAAACCATTGAAGAGAAGAAAATAAACTAATGGTTACTCGCTCGATAGGCTGCTTTAAACAAATTGAAAGTGAATTTAAATGTGAGTCTGAAACTATGAAAACAACTTTGAATTGGCTTTTACCATAAATGGTGCCCCTTTGCATTACTCAATTCAACGACAATAATTGCCAAGTACATACACATACACACACATATATATATATATATATATATTACGCTGTGCTACACAGAAAATAATAATTTTTGTTGGAGTTCGAATATCGAATATTATCATTTTGGAATTATTAAAAATGTTAAGTGTTTTCAACTCCTTAAAATAAATAAAACAGGGAAGCCCTGATCACTAGCCCCTATTCCTGCCTCTCCAAAGGAGCGGCAACATCAATGATGAACATTATCGAAAAATCAGGCACCCATACTCTTTCGATAATAGTACAGCTTTCTCAACAAAAAGTTCCTCATCACTACACCCAAAAAATGTTTACAGAAGGCATTGTCTATAGGCAATGGCAAATGGGTCGGCAATTATCGTAGAACATGCTGTTGTGCACCAATCACCCGTTTATCGGGAAAAGCTGAATACTGATATTGAAAGCCAACCTAAAACTGACGACTTCAGTTAACATGTATTGGGATTTTATATTAAGCGTAGCGGTAAGGACCATGTTCTCAACACTCAAAGTGTGTCATTGGTCCGCTAGGTATATAGATGGTTTAGCAGAACTGGAAATGCTCGAAAAACTGATGACAAACAATTTGTCTCACCCTATGGCCTAACCAGCAATGCTTGAGTTTATAGTCCAGCACTATAACAGTACTCCTCCTCATCCTTTCCATTGGATTCTATAAACTATTGAAATATTTATAGTTTTCGTCCTACCTACCACGTAGTAGAAAAGTAATTTCATAACATGAACTTGAACTTTTGGAAGAGAACTTCGTGCACACTATGGCTATCGCCATAAATTAAACGAACGCGTATTACTTATCCGAACGATAACACTATTGCTGGCTGTGGCCACAATTTCGTGCTGTACTTTCACATTAAGAAGTGGGGGTTTGGTTATGCTACAAAGTCTGAAGTTTTCTTTCATTAAATTTTGTAGATTCAAGCTGTTATATGTTCCCAGATATATGAACGCTTAGCCAACAGGAAAAGTGACACTAACAAGTAATTACTTTACACAATGACATTACTATTGAGTTACCCTGTTGTCGTACATGCACATTTATGAGCATCAAAGTGTTATTATCAGAATTGTAATCAAAAACATTTATTTTTAGATCATATTCACAACAAACAACTCTAATATCGTAAAATTGTAATTTTGCAAACTCACTGAACACTTGAAGTTGAATCCATGCAGACACAATCACTATTGCGTTAAACAGTGAATTCAAGATTAAAAAACTTTTCTGGCGACACAAAAAAATGTTTTTTTTTTCTATTTTGGGAACTGCGTTAAAATTAATGCTCTTATGTATGGCCATTTAAAGAAAGAAAACAAAATCGACTTGAACTTATGTTGACTGCGATAATGCTGTGCTATTGTGAGACTGCAAAACTAAATTGATTTTTATTACTTCATGTAATTGAGATATTGATAATAGCGCGTTTAAAGTATCCATTGAAACTGACAGAAACAGTTTTGTTGATAATGAGGTTAAGCATGATTGAAAGTGTGAGCTATTATTTCAGATCAATTTAGATAAATTTGTTTTAAATAAAACTTAATAGCATTTAACAAAAGGATTAAACGAGAAAAAATTAAATTATTTGGAAGAAAAACCACTATCACCATAGCAAAGGTTTAATTAGGGAATAGCAAATAAGAAATCCGTTTAATACAAGGAGCGGTTCTTTCTCCAACAACTACAGCTTCAATTAGGTAAAGGAAAGAGGGATACCAATCGTTAGTACGTGGCTACCTGGTTTTCTAATACATGACCAAGGAGCCAGGTAAGGATGATGGATGAATGGCTTATCACTTCACTTAGAGATACCCGACAATTTCTATCGGGATAGATGTCGTGTTAACTCCATCCAAAACTTTCAAAACTGGTAGACTATTTGCACTCTTGGTAATATCATAGTTATTTGGTGGTTACTTTCATCTTACGCTCTGTTAGGTCCAGGTCATGTGGAGAAACCTCGTAACCTCGTAAATAGGCAAACCAAGTCGGTTTGATCAAAATTCAAAACTATTTGTTTAAAATTACAATAAGAAATCTGTATCATATTTTAGACTATCAAGAAATAACCAAAGGTTGATAGGCCGTTTTTAGGCATGACACTGAAGACTCAGGGTAAGTTGACTGCAGTCCAACACGTAGATTCTATGACGATGAGAATGAATCATCAGAATACACTCTTGGAATCTGTAGAGCATTAATGCATCCATGTCCTCATATACAACCAGCATTCTGGAATTTGTCAGGACAATAGACTAAAAGGAGACATTTTTATAAAGTTTAAAGGGATAGATACAATAGACCGTATGGCCTCAGTGCTAAGACACTACACCACGACAAATAGGAATACAGTAGGAGATTATCATTTTTCTGTCTTTGATA
The DNA here is from genome assembly GCA_005959815.1 of Sarcophaga bullata. Lineage (NCBI taxonomy): Eukaryota > Metazoa > Arthropoda > Insecta > Diptera > Sarcophagidae > Sarcophaga > Sarcophaga bullata. Next base: position 354,687 of record QOCX01000074.1, read on the forward strand.
AAAAAAAATAAAAGAAAAACGTTGAACAATTTGTTTAAATTGTTAAAGATCTTTTTAAAAACCAAGAGAAACGACTAAAATTCACAACAAAATCATATTAAAATTGTTCTGGTGAACAGAAAGGCGTTCAAATCATTTGCAGTAGTCAATTATGAAATTTATGACTCCTTTAATAGTATTTTTATTATGTTTTAATTATTTTATTACACTTTATTTTCTTTCCTATTTTTCCCCAACAGTATTCCAATATAAAGTTCAACGTACTTTTGACTATTAAGTAACGTCATTTTAAATTAAATACTAGTACTCATGTTGTTGTTGTTTGTTACTGCTGTCTACAACAATAACGTAATAACGGCTGTAAATGCAAATATTGTATTAGAAAATAAAAATTTAAATATCGCGTGACCATATAATAGTGGAGAGTCTATACTTGGACATGAATGATTTTGTGTTTGTGTTTGAATTGTTTTCTTTTTTGTTTGTTTCAAAATAACTTCACAAATTAAGTGAACGAAGTAAAATTAAAATTTAATGTCCTTTTTTTTCAAACAATTTACACGGAAATAAACAAACTTTTAAAAGGAAACGATAGAAAAAAAAGGACATTCAACGTGAATTAATAGAAGTCGTTAAAAAATCCCTTTAAAAAAGAATAATATAAATTGAGGACAAATTCCAAGTTCCAAGAAACTAATTAAATAGTCTTCATGTTTAGATTAATATAAACATGAAAGCCAAACCCTGAAATTTAAAGACAAAATTGTAGACAACAGACCACTATGGTTCCGGAGATTTGTTTGAGTATCATTGTTATAGATAGATAGGGCCATGTAAAACGCTGAGGGACTTCCAAAACGGTTGCTGCACTTAATTTCGTCACAGATAGACCAAACAATCAGAGGCCCACTGTGCTTTTTTTTTTTTTTTTTTTTTTTTTTTTTTTTTTTTTATATGAAGATCTATGACTAGAGCATCATTGTTGATTATACATAATTGGTCATTATAGCACTTTAATCAGGATTACAGCCGAACTTCTCACACCACTTATGTTGTGTGTGTTAACTTTATACATGAGTGGTGGGACCTTCAGTTTAAAGTCGACTCCGAACGACAAATTTTTGAAAAACTGTTCAAGGTGATTTTTTTTACTCTCAATGTTTTTGTCCGAAACCTGCAGAAAGGAAGTCGCTGTAGAAGGGGTTTGAACCGTGGCCTTACGTCTACTAAGTCAATGCAGTACCTATTAGACTACGGCACCTTCTTCATTGCAGATTGCGGACTCTTATACAATTTTCGTAGGTAGTCCATGCATCTTAAGGACAACAAGAACGACGTTTTGTGACTGTAAGAATCCTACGAGCTTTTTGATCGGATTAGTCTCTGATGGGTTTCAGCGCATAGCGGTAGTCCTGGATACGTTAAGGCTGACGCACTTGCTACACCGGGCTCTCAGTCCATTGTTGATGTTGGTCCTAATAATTCATCCTGCTGCTCCTATATACTTATCAAGACACGGGTCCAAGACAGAGAGCAGAGGATTTAGGAAAATAGACCGTAGTATTGGTCATATATCGACGAAGACGGGAGTTATGCGTTGCTAGGACTCAATAAGCCCAATGTAAAACTGATAAATATGGATTTATTAGGACTCAGTTGTATATTAGAATTTAGAAAATGTCATCAAAATCCTAATGTATATAAACCATTGCCATGGATTTTCATACATCTGAAACTGTTTGTAACTCTCCTACAAATTATTTTAATTATTAAGAGAAAGTCTTTACGAACCGTTTAAAGGCAAAAAAAAAAATAAAAAAAATAAAAGCATTAAAGAGATTTTATTTTCTTTCTTAATTAAATGCAATCACACTTCTATTGCAAAACTACTTCTCAAACACCCACAATACCCCACCACATAACATATCAAGAATATTGAAAGGAAGACATCATTATTTATTACACCGATAACTTGGCTAACGACGACACATTACGAGTTTTTTCCCTTGAGAAAGCGGAGTTGTATGTAACCAGGATTCTGGCAACGATAACCAACAAGAGACCAAGCACATCATTTCTGCACACACCTTTTTCTTGTTAAATTTTAATATTTAATCAAAAGAAAGAAAGAAAAACGCTTAAAACTTGTTAACCACTGAAATTATAAAAAATAAAGCAGAAAAAAATACATTTTATATGAGTGGATTGAAAAAGAAAGAAAGAAAGAAAGAAAAGAAAACAAAACAAAAAACGAAACCAACAAGAACTTTAGCTGTTTAAGGAGCCTACTGATTATTTCTTTAGAGTACAAATTGTTCCAGAGTCTTAATTTTTCATGCGATTTTATTACATTTCGAATAAATGTTACAACAGAACAACAACAACAACGCAACATACATCCTTTTTCTTTTATTCATATTTTATTCCAAGACAACAACAAAAAAAAAAAAAAATGTTTATAAATTTCAACTTTATGTGGTGGTTTTATAATTTTTGTAATAAAAATGAAAATAAGTCAGCCCACCATCATATTTATTTTTGTTAAAGAGTAGGAAACAAAAGAACATCGTTTTTCATGTGAATGTGAATTTGTGTCTCCTTAGAATATCAAAAACTCAATTGTATCATTATCTCTCTTTTCTCCTTTTCTTTTAGACAAAAATAAACACCTAAACTGTGGTTGTCTGACTGACTGGTTGGCTGCTTTTTGATTCCTTCTTTATTATGGTGATTAAATTTTTAGTCATTTGTCAAGTTTAAATTTATAGGATATTCACGGCTGCAGCCAGTATACCAGTATACCACGCACCTTTTTAGAAAACACTCACTCTTTGCATTCACCCATTCACTCACTAACTGACACCCATTTTGAATAGTTAAATTATATGTGATGCACGACATCATGACTTCTTGTCGTCGTGGCTTTACTGTCAATTTGAGTGGGAAGTTTTGATAGATTCGCATAAATACCCTACACAAAAAACGTATTCTATTCTGCTATTACAGGCATGGGCACTGGAAAATTCTACAATATTTATTACCACAAAGGGTTTTCCACAATCAAAAAAAAAAAAGAAAAAAAAAATCGTAACTAATTATATAGCCATAGGTGGGCGGTCTGTTTTATTTTTAGCGGAAATTCTGTTATTTTGCGAAACTTTCTCTTCTTTGTAACAAAGTCTATAATGTAATGGTAAGTCAAATACAATCTTTAGTACTGAGATATTGCACTCGTTTTATCGGCAATTACTTCGCAATTATTAGCATCCTAACAACCGATATCACAGACTTAAGGACATAGCAAGCAGATGTCAGGAGGAATGTTCGAAAGCCTGATGCCAGAACTCTTATATATAACAGCATATGTATAAGACAGCTTACTCTGTTCAGCATTTAGAAGTCGTTGTCAATGACATTGCTGTGGTACTTTTGATAATCACATTATAGGCAACAAGGTTTTCTAAGCATGTTTTTCCTTAGTCATTAGTTCTCAATCTTATTTTAAAAGATCTATCCGGAGTCTAACTGATACTCAGTCATGTCGCGTCTACTTCTATACATTCTTTTACCATTTCATCGCCATAACCATTTGATTTCAAAGCTTTTATCTGCGACACTGTCCCTAAACACATCAGATTTTATTGCATCAAGTAAGGGATGGGCATCTCTTTTTATTTGATCAGCTTGATAGCCCTCGAGCCATCCACAGGGCACTAAGATACCACTTCCTTGCTGCCAGAGAACCTTAAAAAACTATTTTTACCTTTGAATGGAACCTAAAGTTATCAATTTATTCTTTTACAATTTTAGTTCGTGTGAATGACTTTTCATCTTAAAGTATCAAATTTCATGGAGAAGAAAAAGGGAAGTTCTCCGAAAAGAATTCTCTGTAAATCGATTATTCGTGTTTATGACATGAAATGGCCAGTAATAAACACTTGACCATGGCAGGTGATTGTGAAAAAGCAAATTTTTATAAAACAGACAGCTGTCAACTTATTGGCATATAAAAACCCTTAAAACATAATCTATTTCGAAACATCCCCCTTTTCTTTTCATCAATTATAAGGGAAAGACAGGAAAAAGAAAGTGGCCAACAAAGAAATTTTTTTTCTGGCATTTTTGTAAATACTTATTTTACTTACTTATTTATGAACTAAACTGAGAAAAATAAACAAACAAAAAATATCATCCCTAAAAATAATTCAAATAAAATGTGAGAAAGAATTAAACTTTCGTGTTGTAAAGATAGGGGTAAAAATTATAAAAAAAAAAATCCTATTTAAAAAGCCAACACTTAGGGTCATCCCCTATTAATGCAATGTTGTCATTATCAATAATAAAGCTATCGTGTACAAAAAAAAAATGGAAAAATACTTTTTTATCACTGTAATACGAGCAACACTTAGAGGATGGGCGTAACGAATGCCATACACTATTTTAAAAAATAGGAAAGTGGGTCGTGACTGAAGAGTTTAGAATAAGACAGAGTGCAAACTTTCTTAAATCTAACCCGAAAACACTAAGCAACAACATATAAAGAACGACTGCCCTAGAATCAAGTTGAAAAACAGACTGAAAGTTAAGTGAGCCAATATGTGGTAATGACAGCTTCGTTAGGTTATCAAGAAATAGTAAGAAAATAAGAGACTGATATTGTTAATAAAAAATAGCACTCTACCGATCCACAGCCGTTCCAGAAGTCATTTGCAAATAATCAAAGTTTCTAAGCATACCTATCCAATATGCAATGTCTGGTAAAAATAGGTAAAATGACAGAGAACAGCTTGCTTCTCTAGTATTTCGTAAATTGGTTTGAAAATTGAAAAATGTAAACAAAACAAATTTATTTGTTTTAAAAAGTTCTGGGTAGAATGATCGATATTGTGGAAAAATGGGACTTGCTCACCATATCCCACTATATATGTACATATCCATGACATTAAGGATTCCAAAACAGGTGCCTTTTACGGTCGGGCGTTACTTGGGGCCAGAGATATAGGCGACGAAGATAATTGTTGTCTTTAATGTCAAAAACTTCGCTGTAGAATTCTACAAAATCCTGCGGACAACTAAAAAAAAAATATCCGCTGTGGTGAAAATATTACACTGTTACGTATGGCAGTTCTGCGGAGTGTGGTATTGACGTGGATGATAGTTTTAGTTTTTAGTAGGATCAACAACATATGAAATACTCTCTGGGATCCAGATTTCCACCTTCAGCAAACAATATTGAGAGTCAATCAATCATATGACTCGTTTCGCCACGTTTCTCTAAACGGACTGGTGTAGAATCAAAGAAATATTGTTGACAAGTACAGCTGTCAAAGGCAAAAGAGTATAGCAGAAGTTGAAGAAGGAAGCTCATTAAGGCAATTAAATGAAATAATTTTTTTGGTAATAAAATTCTGCTAGTGTTACTGCATGTAATAATTCTAACAAACTACATGCTTGAATAATTTAGCCTTGGAAGGCCGACGTAATTAAAAAAGAAAATTTAAACAAATTTAAACAAAATTGAATCAAGCAGAACAATTATTAAAAAAAAATAAAAAATAAACTTGAAGAAGGAATAATTAATTTTTAAGCACAAAATAAATTAAAAAGATTATGTAAGAAGACTGACTCTCGCAATAAATAATTAATAAATTTTAGATAAAATAAATTTTAGAATAATTAAGTTCTATGTAGGGAGTGGTGGTGTTGAAAGAATTTTCTTTTAATATATTTAGAATGTGGCCAACATATGGTGGACATTGGGTTAAATATGATGCGACATTGAGTTTAATCAAGTGGAACAATAAAAAAAAATTATAAATTGTCTAGGGCTCATTAAATTTTATATTTTTCACAAAACAAGCAAAAAAAAATAATGCCATTTTACTGAAAAATAAAAAACGATAAATTTTCTTCCAAATTGGGAGTGTTTATTAGAATTTTTAAAATAAGAATTATTCCGTAATTTTCATTGATTTCATTCAATGTACAAAAAAGAATATAACTTTCAACTCTAACTTCACTCACGTGAAAAAATGAATTGTTTCGTACTCCCTGGAATAAGATTCTACCAGCTTAATATAGCAATCGAAAACGCCGTCTCTCTCTCGCAGGAAACATTAGTCATGCAACTTAATCGCTCCCAAATCGCTCTCAAGAAACTTTCCAATTATACCCCTATGTCCAGGAAAGCAAATATTAGAGGCCTGCAAATAAACCGCAATATCTAGGAGAAGTAAACAATTTTCATGGACAGATCGATATATCCTCCGGGTAAATATTGCTATTCAGCTTAATAGTAAGCTAATGAAACTAGCAATAGATGCAGAAAATTTCCATTTGTGTTTCCGAGTGTTGAATAGTACAGTTACATTGTCTCATGGTTGACTCTCCGACACGGGTGCACCTTATGCACCATTACCATTCCACTATTGTCTTATGTAGTCAAGATATGACGATGAGTTTGAATTTAAATCTTTCACCAATGGTCTGTTTAGAGGAACATATTAACAACTGGATCACTTCCTTTACAATTACTCACCACCGTGGAGGATTAGATAATACTGGACAAACTTTTAAATTAATTAAATGGTTTGTAAGTCAGCTCTTTATATGTTTACTTAAAATAAGTAAAGAAATCAATATTAACATATAATTGACCCGAATTTCATTTATAAAATCTAACAGCATATCATGAATTCTATTATCTAATTTATTATACTATTAATGCCCTAGAATTGGGTTAAACTATGAATGAACGGCCGGTCTACTTTGAATGAAGGTTGGTTGACTCAACCTTAAAAAACTACAAGAAAAAAACTACTGCGGTTTTCTAGTATCTTGCGCAAAAGGGAAAATATAAAAAATCTAACAAATGAAAAAAAAATTACTGCAGTTTTCTGTCTTCTTTTCGATTTGGTTCTACTATTTCCTTCAGTTCTGCGCTTCGCTGCAAAGTAAACGACAATTTGATATACAAAGCAGAGAATATCGTCTTTTGGCAGCAAAAGCAACAATGCAAGTGGCCTTATGGGGAAAAGGAAATTGCACGTGTTTTCGCTTTGCAGTGAAATACTACAGAACTTAGTCACCATCACCATAATGCAAACAGAAAATAAGAGAAAAAGAAGTTTGTCAGGGTAAAAAATAAAAGCTCTAGCTTTGAAGTGGTGTAACGCCCTTTTTAAAGAAGAAAATCAAAATGAAAAAATAACGCATTTCGGAACCAAACTAAATAAATAACGAAATTCCTAAAAGTTTTTATACATTGTGTAAATATGAATTAAAATCTTAGCAAAAGAATGTTTAAAAAGGTTTCTTTAAGGAGAAAAGATTTGTTCTATGGCCATGTTAGATTCTGTTAAAAATATCTTTATAACCGTCCAATTACCAGGTGGTAATAAATAGTGAAATGCCCAGTAGTATACTGGGAAACTGCTATTGAAATTAGCAGCAGAGGGTGTTTCCGACAGTTTTGAGTGTAAATTATCCTTAAAATAACGTAGCAAGAATGTGACTCCATCAAATAACCACACGGCAATTGGAATGAACGCCATTCTCGCGAAAAACGGAAATATGTTACAACAACATGAGGAACCGGTAGGTTCCTCTGCTCTTGAACAATAGGGGCATAATACACAATCGATTGAATATGTCACAAGTTTAGATTACGTAGAAAACATTCAACGTTCTATATTTCTTTTTGACAAAGAGAGCATCTAATAAAATCGTATTAATGGTGAAAAATATCTATAATGGCTAGCTAAACGAAAGCACAGATGTAGAACTTTTTTGCATCAGTGCATTTTGTAAAGACTGTTCATTATTATGTTTGCGTATTTGTAATTAACTCGATGACGTAGAGCATTCATATTGACAAAACAGTTCCTCTAATAACTATCAAAGCTGAACGAGCTATCGGAAGAGTTACTCGGAATTGTTTTAAAGAGAAACAGTTGTAGAACAAAACGCATGACAAATAATTCAAACAAATCAATGACATTTTACAATCTAATAGTGTTTTCACACCGAGTGGTTTTAACGCAAAAGTTGGTTTTAACGTTAAAACCAAAAATAAAACCTGGTTTTACCATACAAAATTATTGTGTTAAAACCATTTTAAAACCTTTTTTGAATTGGTTTTAAGTAGGTTTTATGAAATACAACCTTGTTTTCGATGTACTAAATCAGAGCTACCAACATTGAATGTTGAAAACAGCTGAAAAAACACAAAATAAAAACAAAACAAATATAAAAATACAGGATAATATAAAACTACTTGATTTCTAAGCACTTTTTCACTTTTTATAAATAGATGCACTATTTTAAAGTATTCTTTTACAACATTTAGAATAATTTTTAATTTATTATTCATTTCTTATTTTGTTTTTATTTTTTATTTAAACAAAAACAGCTGTTGCACCGTCAAAAATGTCATGAATGTTAAAACCAGATTTAAGAAAACTTGCAGTGTGAACGTAAAATCAGCTGTTTATGGTTTTAATACTAAAATTAGGTTTAAACTTTTGTTTTGTTCATTGTTGTGAATTCAAACGTAATCTGAAACCCAGCAGAGGGTGGCTCTAGTTCTCCCGCCCAGCTGATTCAGCTTCTCCAGACAATTCCACTCTATTCTCGAGTCAGCCCTCTAGCACTCGGCTCGTTGCTTACTTTATTTATGCTCCATTCTCTATTCCATTAAGCAAATGAGAAGTCTATACCAAAATCACGAATAATTTCGAATTTAAAAAACCATAAAATTGTGTGTTTCCTTTAATAAAATCATTCATCAGACAATAAACATTTCGTGCGTAAGAAGTTTTATTAATTTTGTTCTGTTTTTTTTTTTCATAGAAACACGCCATTAGACCAGAATAGTACCGAATCAGTACCCTTATGGAATGTTCAAACATAATAATTGTGAAAGGAGTCGGAGAATTTGCATATTTCCCTCAAAAAAGAAAAAAAAGAAGAGCTAAAATAAACATGGCAAAATCTACTATGGCGCCTTTATGACGGTGATAGCGATGATTCTGACTATAATTTGTATTTTTCCTGCTGCCAATAATGCTTTACACATAAACATACATTTATAATAAACACCTCGTAGAACTATATATTTCAAAAGTTTTATTTTATGAAGGCTTTGTTTGGCAATCTTTCTAAACGTTTCACTTTTTGTTTTTGAGTTAAAGCGTATAGTAATCAGGAATTTTTAAAAGCCACTTTTTATAAATATACAGATTATTTGGGAGATTTTCTCTAGTATTGAATGAACAATTTCAAAAGTTTTTGCTTTAAAATAACAAAAAAAAGAAGAGAAACAGCTGTGTAAAAAAAAAAAATGTATTAATGAATAATTCCAAATTGTTGTTTTTTTTATTTTTATTTTTTTTTATTAAAAGTTAATTGTTCAAGTGTGAAAAATGCCAATATTTACTAAAGCTTTAAAGTGAAACAAAAGAAGAAAGAAAAAAAGCAAAGACATGGAATGGCATGCCGCACAATATTATGCCATGCCGTGCCATAGCATACCATGTCATCGCAATTGCCATTAAACAAATATTGAAAACATTTAAACCAACCATAATCTATTTGTGTTCGTTGCTGCTGCTGCTCCTGGTACATAGTTGAGTCATATAAAACTCATTTTTATAGGAGACAAACAAAACAAAGAATGAATTGTTGTCGCCGGTTCTGTTGACACACAACTTGCAACAACTCCCAGCTAAAGTGGAGTTAAAAATTACTGTGGTAAAGTAGAAAGCAGCTGATCGATGAAACACTGCAGTCACAGCATTAGTGTATATCAGCCAGGAAAGTTTCATTAATTTTTAATGAATTTTGTTAGCTTTTGTTTGATTTGTGAATGAAATGAACAGAAAACGTCATTTATAATGTTTAGCTTTCAACATGTGTGCTCACCAAACCAATCTCCTCATCATGTTTTTATGAAATATAAATTTCTTGATAATAGAAATGTTTGAAAAGAAATTTTTGCAACGTTCTTTGTTCCTACAATATTGCACGTGTAATGTAACAAAATAAACAGCGCCATATCCTCGAAATAAAGCAAATTGAAATTACTTTGAGTGACGTAATAAATAAAATATCATCAATAAATATTACGACCATTATGTAGGAAATACAATGTGATTGAAATAACCGTCTCTGAATTCGTTGTGTAGTTGGTTTTCAAATTCTACAACGTTTTGAGATTATCCGCTTAAAGACGGTCTTTGACGTACATAGCTCCACAAGAAAACCTACCGGCACAAATCAAATGATTTTGGTGCTCAATTGACGTCGCCTAAACATGAATTTTCTGGGCAGAAACTTCGCATGCAATAAAACTAAAATCGGTCGTGTTGTGTCGCTTGTATTGAAGCCACATACCGTCTAGTTCATAATCTTCGTGTCACTTTTTCCGGACACAATGGAAAATTCTGCGAATCTTTTGCTTGCTGACTTAACCTCCGAGTGAAAAATGAGCTCCATCACTGAAGGAAATTTTATTCGGAAAGTTAGCGTTGAAATGTCGTCGCTTTAACACCCAATCAGCATATCTACAGCGTTGTAAAGGGTCAACCAGCTTTAACAATGGCGTTGTAAGAATGGAAATGCAAATTCATATACGATATATGCCACAATGAATTGTAAAATATCCAACTGCAGAGAAGCGATATTTTTGTCACTGCGTACATTGTTTTAATATCATATTCGTAAATGACAACTCTACACTAAATGAATGACACTTCATATGGAAGCTATTAAACAAGTGATAAGAGATAAGGCTGCTGCTTGCCCATTTGAGATATAACCAGAATATTTTACAAAGAATGCCTTAAGAAAAGTTATATTCTAATGGTCATTTGTAGTCACTTGAAGGAAGCCGAAGTGTACTACCTTAGCTTGGTATAACTAAACCCAAAAAAGACTACTGTTAGCGCCCATATTTGTCGTACATAACCTTTTGCCTGGGCCATTACTATGTTTGCTATGTTTTTGTTTGACCAGTCACAAAAATCATCACAATATACATAGATATAGTACAGTACATGTGGATAAATTGCAATCAAGAGGTCCTGCATTATATTGTTTTCGTTTTATTTTCAGTCAAAAGAATTTTCTAGAACTAAAAACATTATTTATGACCTAACAACACGTGTTCACCGATTTTTAACGTCTAAAAGAAGAAGAAAAAACGTCAATTCATGAACGTTAATTATTTTTGTACAGCGCCAAATGAAAAACATAAATGGAAACTTTTAGAACTTCGATAGCACAAATAAATTGTAAATAATTCAATAAAGTTGTGTTTATGAACAAAAACAACTATAAATAAGTTTCCGGCCTTGTAAAAATTTTTGCACATTTTATTTGTACAAGAAAAAAACAAAAAAAAAAAACACAAAGGAAAACAGCGAAAAGAAGAGAGAGAGAGAGAAAAACCGGCTAAAAACTTTATTTTTGCTACCGTTGTTTGTTATTGCCGAGAGCAGACATGACAAAAAAAAAAAAAAATAACAACTATTGCGCTCACTACATTGAACAAAAACTCACAAAGTGTATACAAAGAATAAAGAGAGCAAAATATGAGCCCAGCAACCCAAATTAAAAAGCTACTACGAAAAACAACAAGAATTTAACAGAAAAAAACAACAAATTATAAGCAAAAAATAGAGAATAACATTTTCATCATTTGCGCTAAAGAGTTCAAAGACACCATGGAAATTACAAAACCAACTAAACTAAAAACAAAAATGCCATAGAAGGCGAAAGTATATGAAGTAAACACCAGTGTTTGAAGCATAAATAAAATGAGTCATGCATAGAAACACCAAATCAAACAAACATTTTAAGAAATAAAACAAAAAAAAAACAGTATTAAAAGGCAACCGTTCTTGCATAAGACACAACGTGAAATATAATTCAGAAATAAAAATGATAAAGAATTAAGTGTCTACTGCAGCAAAGCAAGTGTACATTGTAAGGCATCATTTCATAAGTATGCTCTCTTAAAGCTCTGCATTATCTCTTTAGAAATATTATAGATGGTTAAAATAAATTTGATCTTTGTTTATAATAACAATAACAACAACAACAGAATTTTGTATTGAGTCAGCATAATCAAAGAGACACAGAACGTCAATAACGGTATATCTAAAACAGCATACAAAAATGACTACACAAAGTGTTACTACACAAACAATGTGATAAAATAAACTGTACTTAAAAAAATATATACATGTTTTAGAATTTCTGGTAATATCATTTAATTAAAACTAGGATTGAAAAAAAGCTTTTTTTTTGTATTACCTTAGAATACGTAAGATAATAGCTTTTCTGCAAAAAAGTAAACGATAACAGAAGTCAGACAGAAAACAGAAAACAGAAATCACAAAGGGAGACAATTGTCAAAAAAAAAATAATAACATTAATAGTAACAGAGTTGTTAACTTGCATTTGCTTTATAAGATAAAAAGCCGAAAAAAACCTTTTCTTTCAGATTTAGATTTATAGAAATTAGATTTACAGAAATTTCAAAGACAGTACAATTAGTAAATATCAAACACACCTACTACACTTGAAATTTATTTACAGTAGTACTAGAACTATTATTATTATTATTATTAACTACTGCATTATCACCTTATTTTATATTTATCTTTTGTGTTATCCATTTAAAGTTTTGAACAGTTAGGAGAAGAATTGCGGAATTATGAAACAATTTGTCCAACTTATTTTTGTTAAAAAAAAAAAAAAGCATTTTGAAAATTAATTTTTAAATTAAACGTATGGTAAATTGGTACCAGATGATAACAATCAGCTTGAGTAATGAATCCATAGCTATCCAATTCAAGTTCTTTGTACTGGCATTTTGTTAAAAATTTTTGGTCATAACTATTAAAACTTCAGGCAATTATCGGAAATTTTGCAACTAATAAGCATTTTTAACGTCACGACAGAACTATCAGGCGTGAACTAAAGGCCAATAACTTTTACAATCTTAAAAAAATATTTAATTTAAGTTCCACATAATGAGATGAGCTTTTTGTAGAGATTGAGAAGATCAAATACTTTTCTAGACGTTCTCACGCAAGAAAGATACAAAAAATGGAGGACAGTTAACTACGGTAGATTCGATGAAATAATTCTGAACAAATCCGCTATATTATAAATTCATAAATACATAATTACGGGGTTAAGACAATCTATCTTTCCTAGATACATTTTTATGCGGTTTAAAATCGAATTAATCGAGATGCAATATATGCAAAGTTGCCAACAAAGTATAAAGATACACATATATTTAAAATAATAAGTATTTTGCAAAGATTTAAAATAATAAAGTACTTTACAAAGTATTAAAAACGTTTTTAAAATCCTGCTTACATAAACTAACGCTAAATTGGCAACCTTTGAAACCCTTTCATAAAAAACAAAGAGACAAAATACTGTAATTGTAAAGAGAAAAGGATCAGTGTTGCATATTAAGCTTTTTACCATTTAAGCAAGTATGTTTACTAAATTGCAGCAGTTTTAAAGGCCTTTTTAACAATGTTGAGCATTTCTGAAAAACTTTACATTTAGCAACACTAACGAGGATCAATTAAAAATGGAGGAGTTTGTAAAATAAACTCGCGCAGCCAATTGAACCAAATGGTAAGCGATCGATTAATCTTCTATAAAAAGTTAAAAAAAAATAATTAAAAGAAAGAAACTTACTTGCTAGAGGGTTTTTGGTTATCATCAATTCCTTCGAAACTCATCATTTTGTTTTTATTAATGTTTATTTATCACACGAATATACAAAAACTAGCAGAAATGAAAGATAAAAAAACACGTTTTTCGATTTGTTCTTTAAATTTGTAATAGCACCGTTAAATGCACTTTTGGACTTGATTTCAATTAAAAAAGGAATCTATTGCTTGTATTGTTCTCTTTTTGTCACTTCTACGATACACTTTTTCCTTTAATGTACCGTTATAAACTCTTATAATTTTGAGCAAAAAATATTATATGCACTACAATTTATGTAAAGAAAAAGATATTTAATGCACGACAATAAAACTAAAAGTTTCTATTTAAAAAGAATCCGCGAGATATTTAAACTGAACAAAAACTCAACTTCTCACGACAGGCCTTTGCGAAATAATGATGCAGTTTTGAAGTGTTTATGCCGGTTAAATTACAGACATCAAAGTAGTTCGTTTTTACGACGCCGTTATCGTTAGCAAAATAAGTGGCGTTGAGTAAAGGCCGTTGGTCGGCTCCCCACTTGATATGAGTAGTTTTATCTCGTATGGGTTATTTATCGACAAATGATTACCAAACTAAAATGTTTTTATAAAATTGAGATCATAACAATTACATAACAAATTGGCTTTGACATTATAATTCTGTTCTTTTAATTTCGGTTTTATACTTTTTATACTTTGTTCACTAACCAAATTAACATCTCTTTGGTGAAATACTGAAATACCTTTGGTGATTAAAGCCTACTGTTTTCTATTATGTTCGTGGGCATTATATTGCTCACTATGAGGGTAGCGGTCAGAAAGCTTGCAGGATGAATTAGGAAGAGCTTCATTGAAATTTATCAGAAGCTTAAGCCTGTACACGCACTTTATAGACTAGCTGAAGCTACTATTAAAGTTCAATGGAAATTCTGGCAAACACGTAAACAACTTTTTAAAAAACTTTAATTGATTTTATTATAGCTTTTAGACATACTTACCAGCTGCATTTAATTAGAAACATGAGTGCTTTGTCACAAACTTTACGTTTCTTATACAATATTCATAATATTAGCTAGGTTTAGGTTGAAATGGTGGAGCACTGTTTTATCACCTATGTTACTCCTTTATTCAAAGACCCATTAGCACACTGTAACTCTTCAGAAATAGAATTTTTAGAACTTACAGCTGTATTGAAACACATGTTTTCTTTTGTTACATTCGGCGCTTCTCTTTTAACGCGACACATCTAAAGTACATCTGATGCAAAAACAAAAACCGACAGAACAATTTTGAATTAAAATTTGGTTAATCTCAAAAATATAAAATTCAAACGCTTTAGTTTTTAAACAAATTTGAAATCTACAAATCTTACATAACTAAGCGTAAGCACAGTTTAGCTAATATTTAAAAATATTGTTTAATAATATAATCTGTCTGGTAACTCCACAACATATCAATATCCTTAAATATACTTGGCAATCCATAAACAACCTAATAAAAGAAAGTATTCGAACCAGTTGAAATCAACTCGTTACCCAACACAAAGTAAATATTTTGATAAAATTTATTACAAAAAATTGAAAAAAGAAGTATTAAATAAATATCGCAGTAAAAAATAAAATATTGCAATTAAATTATACGAATGTTACACGCGTTTAATCAACTATATTATCTTGTAAACAAATATAAGTTATTAAAATCCCTCCTTTTGGGGGAAAAAAGTACAGTGTTTTTGTTTGCGTACTACATACTGCTTTTGAAATATAAAGCAAACGGACCGACGGATAAAGACACAGAAGAATCATAAAAGAGAAGAAAACAACAACACCAATTGAGTAATTGTGTGTATTTAAGAGTTTTATACAGCACTAACGCAGTAATTTATAATAAATTTCCATCAAAAGAAAAGCTGAAGAAAACTAAACCAACTATCGACTATACTATAGGAGGAAGCTTGGGCGAAGGGAGCAAATGGTGTTGATTGTACAGAAGACGCGCAATTATTATTATTGTTTTGCCAAGAAATTGAAGTTAAACAAAAATTGATTGAAACCAAACGTAGACGCTCTATCTATATTGGCAGAAATTTGGGTGAAAATGGACGAAGCGCTATATTCGGCCACATATGTGGACAATTATATTGACTCTGTGGAAAATCTACCAGACGATGTACAACGACATCTATCACGAATACGTGATATCGATGTCCAATATCGAAGTGAGTTAATCTAATCCATGTAGCCAAAGGCAATTGGTAATGGGCCGCCATTGTTTATATATATTTTTTGAGGTTAACGTTGAGATAAAAGGGAATTTATTTCGATTATTTTATGTTTTAGACCTCCTGCGCGATGTAGACCATTATTATGATCTGTGGCGTTCTTTGCAAAATTGTGCAGACTCAAATTCAAGCAGAAGGGCTCGTTCGGTGACGCGTATGCAACAGAGCCTTATACAGGCCCAAGAGCTGGGCGATGAGAAGATGCAAATTGTTACCCAATTGCAAGAGTTGATTGACCATAAGACACGACAGTTGGATACGGATCAAAAGAATCTCGATATAAAAGAGGATAAGGATGACTTAATGCAAATGCAATTGGAGGATTGTGGTGCACCAACGCCGCAAAAACAATCCCGCACTCAAAGTCCATCACGGGGAGGTGATAGCTCTTTATGTGGTGGCACTGCCAATACCAATGGTAAATAAGTTTTTGTTATTAACGCTTCCAACAAAATTCGATAATTATTTTTCTTCTTTTTGTGCATAAATAATAAAATTTATTTTTTGTTTTATCACGTTTAGGTTATGGTAATTCCAATTCTGCGCTTAATTCAAACAATGCTGGTGGCAATTCAACACCGAATTCTGAACGTTCTGGCAACAGCAACAGCCTATCAGTGGGAAACAATTCTAATGGCACTAGTGGTAATATGAATATGAGTGGTAACTTAGAACATCAACGTACGAATAGCAAACGTTCTCGTCGTCGTAACGATACCGTTGTGGGAAATATGGAATTGTGTGGCAATGAATCGAATTCGGCTAATGAAGGTGGCAGTAATGGTGGTGATCGAAATTTATCACAAAAATGCTCCAATATAGGTGGTACAACGCAAAAGAAGAGTACCGCACAAGGCCAAGCTGGTACATCTGGTGGTTCCGCTGGTTTAACTGGCAGTGGCTCTGGTTCTGGTAATGGTGGTTCATCGGCAGGCGCCAGCTCAGGAGCTGGTTCGGGTAATAGCAATGCCGGCAAAAAGAAGAAACGTAAAGCACGAGGCAACCAAAGCACACAACAGGCCAGTGCAAGAGAAGAAACCCCGCCTCCAGATCCTATCGATCCCGATGAACCCACATATTGTGTTTGTAATCAGGTGAGTGAAAATTACTATTTTATATTTTATATTTTTGTTTTTGTATTGTAATTTGATTTGCTTTTAACAGATATCTTTCGGCGAAATGATTCTGTGCGATAATGATTTGTGTCCAATTGAATGGTTCCATTTTTCATGTGTATCATTGGTTTTGAAACCGAAAGGAAAATGGTATTGTCCGAACTGTCGTGGTGATCGTCCGAACGTTATGAAACCTAAAGCTCAATTCCTTAAAGAACTCGAACGTTACAATAAAGAGAAAGAAGAAAAGACGTAAATATTATTTAAGAGTTAGCATTAGATCCTCTTTTCTTATCAAACGCAAGTTTAAAACACACATTTCCCCCTCAAACACATGCTCACACACTCATCTCCTTAACGATTGCTTTAAGAAACGTCACCAAATTCCCTTTGTTTTCCTACTAAATATCCCTGAAGCATATCTACGCTAGTTGCTGTATCCTTTCTTTCGAAACAAATTTCTAACGTAAACGAAATACTCGCCAACCCATTAGTTTTCGATAGAAAAAGATTGAATATTTCAAAAAACTATTCAATACAAAGGTTGTTTTATTTTTGGAAAAAGAAAAGATTTTCTTATTTTTTACAACAATTTGTAAAGGAATTTGTTTATATAATTTTATATACATACATACACATAAATATTTTTTTTTTTTGTTATGGAAGGGGAAATATAAAAAAAATATTCGTTAAGTTATTTAGTACTTTACCTTGTTTATAAATATATGCAGTACATATACACTGACACAAACACACACACACGTACTAAGAAATTAAATGAATTTAAAGTAAATATTTTTTAAAAGTAACATGTACGACCATAGCTATATTAGATACACAAAACAGCATTCACTAATTCTTTTTAGGGGCTCTTTATTCATAATTTTGTAAAATTGTATAAATTTGAATCTTGTAAGAATGAAAACGGTGTTAATACTTAATACTTATGGTTCCAGTTGAAATAAGGAGTCCTCTTTCATTGCACTTTTGAAACTATTTTCTATTTCTATTAATTTTTTTTTTCCAATTTTTTTTTCTTTCTTTTAACATACTTTTAAAGTTTATTAGTATAGTGGACTGTCTTTTTATTGTATAAAATTACTTAATAAATAGGTTGTTTGATTAAATAAAATTGTATTGCCTTTTAGTTTTTTTTTTTAAATCTCTTAATGATTTTGAAATATTTTTAGTAATAGTAATATTTCTTGACATTTCGGTCATTAAGTTTGCTCTTTATTTGAGATAAATTCAAACCTTTTCTCCTGTTTCGGTTTTAAAATCTTAATTAAGTTTGATTTTTTTTAATTTTTATATTTAAACTTTTAATTTGTATCGCTTTTTTTTAGTTTATAAATGTAGTTATTAATGATTAATGCGTATATATAAGTTAATAATAGAAGAAGAAAAAAAAACACAAAGTTTAAAAAGAACACTGTTTACACTGTACATTTTTCTTGTATTTTTTTTTAATAAACGCGGAAATATTGAATTATAAAATAATGATGTAGTTTTAAATAATTTAAATATATAAACGTATGTGTATACAAATAAAAATAATAAGAATATGTGTTTTATATGAAATGGAATTTGACATCCTTAATCATGAGAAGGTATAGTAAAAAAGAAAACTTGTCAGCCCTATTACAGGTGTTGAATCTTATAATTCGATAATTTTAGAAAATTTACAAGAAATTGCCATTGAAGAATAATTTTAACGATAGTTTAGTGCAATGGAGAAAGAAATTATTGATTGAAGGTTTATTCTTAAAACAATTTAAATTTGGAAAAAGTTAGTTTGAAGTCACATTTAATTTAGCCAAGAAGATGCTAAATTGATTAAAACTTCAGTGCATATTTTATTTTAGGTAGCTTTTAGTACCTCCGAACAATCAGCGTTAGAAACTAAGAAATACTTCTCCGCTCTTTTCAGGCACGTCTTTGAAGCATTTGACAAAGTTTGCCACGAAGTTCTGGTATGTACATAAATTCATTACAGTAGAGTAAACCTCAAGAGATTTGTAATACAAGGACAGTGTAAAGTAGAACAAATTGTTAAGTATAGCATTGTGCCATTTCGTACCGTCGATTTATAAGTATTGGGGAGAAAAGTTCTTTGTATGTAACAATCCTCAAATATAATATTGAGAGCTATATTATCGACTGGAAATTTGTAATTAATAAAAACGAATTTGTGAGAGTGGTATTCTAAGTTAGTATATATACTTCGAGCATGCCATTAGGAAATCATCTCACACTTGTTTCACTTTTGCTTCGTGCAAACCCCCACGTCTTAGTATTAAAAGGAATATATACTCTAGCTTTCGAGATCTAAAGTGAATAAATATAAATGCGTTCATATAACTTTTATGTTACGCAGGGAAACGTGGGCTTTCAATCGAGTAAATAAAAAAGCAGTGCCTCAACGTATTAAAAATATTCGTATTTACGTTAATAGGTGAATCGCAATTTTTACGTTGAAGCAAAAGTACCACAAGGTTTAAGACTGATAGAAAATAAAATTGTTATGAAAAAGTTTCTCAAAAACTGTCGTTCGGAGTCGACTATAAACTGTAGCTTCCACCACTCATGTATAAAATTAACATACACAACATAAGTGGTGCGAGAAACTGGGTCGTAATCCTGTCTAAAGGGTTGAAATGGCCAATTATGTTTATTATGTATGTTTATTGTAACTTTTCAGAATATTTTGACTTATTGGTAGAAGCACTTTATTGATTAATTGGCATGTAAACCCGAAACCAATATGATGTTGCGCTATTCAGTTATGGAACTCTGCTTTTGTTTCATGCTGCAAGCAAGAAAGATATTACCCATGATGACAGGTACCACGACCTCAAGAACTGAACGTACAATTGGTTAAAACAGATATTAGAAAAGGTTTTGGGAAATAATTGAAGAAGCTTTTATTTTATTCAAATTATCTGATATGTAATATATTAAACTACTGCTACCACACTTGGCTAAGAAAGGAGAATAGTGTACTGCCTCATCCACAATGACCTACGAACTTTTTTACAGGCATAAAAAACTGCATTAATGTAATTTATTCCTAATGTGAATGTTAAGGATTTAACACTTATTGTTAGTTCAATGTTAAATTAGATATTCAATAATAATAAAACAAAATTAATAAATCAAAATTTTCAGAAAACAGTTACATGAATAAGGTTTTTAATGGGACGTTTGCTTACCGGGATCATTGGATAAGAAGAAATTCTGAATGAGCGTTGATTTTCGTAAAGTATAAAAAAATTGTCACTTTATCTCATTGCACCATTTTTTGTTTAGCTGCTATGTATGCCTTATATTTTACAATAATAATTCATTACAAACGAATAAATTTCGTTATTTTTTAAATGTTTCACTTAAAACATGTATTTCTTTTTTAGATAAATTTGTCCGAATTATAAAACTCTCGTTTCCCGCCTTTAATATAATATGGCAGCTTTAAATGCAACCCTGTTTACAAAAGAACAATACAAAAGGTACGCAGGAGACAAAAAATTACAGCTTTTCAAAATGACAACAAAACATTATTCGAAAAAAATTAGAGTGTGTGCGTGAGCGGGGGACAAAGAGAAAATTAAGAGGATTCGTGTTAAATAAAAAAAGTCACCAATAATTGTGCATCGGTTTTGCATTGATTTTCTGGAGAAAACAAACAAAAGAAGCATATAAAATTTGTAAAAATATTCAAATCATATAATTAAAATACAAAAATGTCTCAAGTAGATCAGGTAAGTTTTGTTTTTATTATTCTATTCGATTTTTTTAAAGAATTTTTCAAGAATTTAGGGACCCTTGATAATTCTTCCATTTATGCACTTGAATGGGTGTGCGCGTCTGTTTGCTTAATGCTGAACGTATCCTTCGCAATGCCTTTAGCATTTTTAATATTTCTTGGATAACAAAAAAAAAAAAAGAAAAATATAGGATAATACTTTTACGTTTTCCAGAAACGCGCTTTCAATAAATTGAAACATGATTTGGAGCCCTGGCGTAATGTAATTGTACAGTTGGACTCGGTGCTGGTGTGGGAAAAGAATTTCTATCCGGCTCTTATATTTGTTGGTGTCTCGATATTTTTCTTAGCCTTGTGGGCTATGGATTTATCGATTATAACATTGTTGGCTCTAGCGGGTCTATTTGGCGTTTTGTTTGATTTCCTATATCCTACCGTATCACGTGTGATTTTTAATCCTGATGAATGGTCTGGCAAACAGGAGGCTCAATTCGAACATATTGTCAATCAGTTGAGCAATATAAAACTCTTGATTACCGGCTGGTACGAATATTTGTTTGCCAACAAGGAAAAAAAGTCGACTATGGTAAGTTAACGCATAATTGCTGATCGATATGTGCTAATCGTGTGTATCTCTTTATATCAAAATTCATTGAATTGCAATTTTTCCTAAAACACGACATAGTAATAACAAAATTTTATAATTTTATGTTTATTTATTAAAGCGCTATCACTTCCTAAGTTTTAGTTGCAATTTTTTTTACTAACATAAAACTAGTGATTCATGCCTGCTCATACTCAATTGTCCACCAAACTTAATGTGTAAAAATATAAAATTATCTTTCAAAACCGCAAATTGCTTCTTGAAAGCTTTTATTAAATAAGCTTACAATTACGTTTTCTATAATCAGTTTCATATAATTCTGGAGGAACCTCATATTGTTGTAACAACTTTTCCGTATTTGAACCAGTTTTCCTCTTAAATAAATAAAACCAGATTTATTATGGCAGTTAATGTTAGATGATTAGTAGTTGGAGGGATAGAGTCATCAGGTTTAATCCCAACCATGTAGTGGGCATGACAGAACAATTAAACAAGTAAACGGTGTCATCAGAAAATAGATCTGATTCATGGTCTATGATGAAATAATATTTCCGGATAGCAGTTAATCATACTTGAACCGCCAGATCTCAATTGTGACAGATTCGAGCGTGTTCGCCCGGGTAGTTGGTTTCGTTTAGTACTCTATTGCATCTATAGACATGTATGGCTTCTGCTCTAAAAACGACAACAGATATCCATAAGAGTACACATTAGAGAAAGTTTGAGTATTTGAATATCCTGAACAAATGTTTGCGGGTTTTCTGCATATTAATTTCACAATTGGGAATGAATGAATGAAGAATCCAAGTTTTCAAAGTGACTACAATATGGTAACTTATTTTATTCATTGGACAACAGTACAGAATTAGATTTATGAACTTTGAAGCATTGAGCGGCAGTTAGGTATGTGTAAGAGGGCATATATAAATCGCTGTCCTTTGTATCTTATCTTTAAACTAAATAAACTCAATTTGGTTTTATATAATCTTTTGAGTATATAATTGATTAATAATTTTCTGTTTATATATTTTTAGTACGTCATCGTTATGAGTGTGGTTCTATTGACATTGGCTTGGATTGGTGCCATATTTAATAATTTACTCCTAATGTATTTCGTTACATTGGGCGTTACACTGTATCCTGGCGTACAGGATAAAGGTGTAATTAAACAATTTAAAGAAAAATTCGGTTGTCTTGTTAGTTCAAAGATAGAGAAAATACGTGAAATTACCAAAAAAGATGAATAATTTAATCACTCTAGGAAAACAAAGAAAATTTTTTCTTCAAAACCAAACAACAAAAATATAATGATAAACAAATCAAAGAACAAGGAGACATTAACTCAAATAATTCTATATCAAATTAAATGCATTTTATTTTCCTCACATACATTCAAATCATTCAGGTTCATATTTCCAAAATAATATTTCTTTAAAATAATTCATAAATATTCTTAAAATGTATAAAAAAAAAAGAAATAAGAATAAAAACAAAAAACCATGCTAATTACTACAAGAATAAACAAAAAGAAAATGAAATTAAAAACTTCGACCAAAGCATAAATAAGTATTTTTAATTATACATATGAAACAAAAAACAAATATTCATTAACACATACATTTACATTTGTCATAGTAATATTAAAATTAAAACACCTACCATCACGACTATCTAACAAGCTCTTTCGCCCTTATCATTCGAAATGAGATCGAATTTTGGCTATAGCTTCTAAAAGATCATTTTCGTAATACGTAGTGCATAAGTTTTCTATTCTTTTTATTTATATTTTATTTAAGTGTTCTTTGCACTTCTTTTTTAATTGAATTAAAATTATTTTATTTGTGTTTTCCTATGAATACAAAATACTTTTAGTATTATTTTTAGTGTTTCGTGATAAAAAAAAAAACAAAAAAATAAAAACGTAACGCATAAAAAACATATTCCCTTTAAAGCATTTAAAAAAAAGTAAATTTGAATTTACAAAAATAAATTACAATCTCTTAGTGTTAAATAAACATTTACAATCATCACTTTAAATCACCATTATTTTATTATAATAAAAAAAAGAAAACCTCAGTCTATGGTAAATTCATATATTTTTTGCGCTTAAGCGTTTAAATTTAAATATATTTTAGTTATAAGATGTCTATAAAAACAAATATTAAAATAAATAACACTGTAATATTTGAATTAATTTAATAAAAATAAAAACAAAGTTATTAATCCAATTGTAGTTTTCATTTCAAAGCAAAAAGAACATCTCAAATATCTAACGCTAGTTTTCACATTCATGTTTTTTTTTATGATACTCATAAAATATATACGAAACTGAAAGGCATTACTGAGTTTTTTCCTCTAATTCAATACCAGCAAAATGTTTGGCTAATTGCAACCGATGAAAGTAGATTCGCCATAATATTCCTTAAGTTTAGCGTAATATCTCTGGTGATAAAATTACCTATAAAATCAAGTAGTTCAGATTCAAATACTGGAGAAGACAAAGAATTATTCATCCTGGTTTAATTTGCACATACAGAGATGCAAATAACCTTTAGGATTTGTATCTAGGCAAGTTTCGGGAGATATCCGGCTTTCCTTGGCTCATTGTAAACTGCTTTAAAAAGTCATAAGCATATTCGCACACCCACTCATTAATACTTTAATCAGTTCACCGATTTGTAAATAAATAATACTTCGAATTGAGCGGCACTGTATACCAATCCATTCTATTGCCAAAAGAGGGGAGAAGGAAGAATTTTCTGGGGGTTAAAAATCCCCAGATGCTGCTGCCAGATGAAATGTTTTGCTGCTCTAAATTTTTGTAATACTCAACCTAAAGAATAAGATTTCAGTTACCACTTTATTGATTAAATTAATAGATCGCTTATGCTCAGGAGTGAGTACTAAATGGCGTTTAATTAAGGTACAAAGTATTACAAATCTGCAAAGATTTTTCCAGAACCTAACCTTAAAGAAAGATAGCAAACACTCAAGAATCGCAGTAGGAATGAAAGCCGGTTACGTTCTAATTGCTTTCAACTACAGCTTACAATTGCAGCGATGATCAAGTGAACTCGAAAAGCGTTATTTTATAAAACATTCACCTTAATAGCATAAGCTTTTAAGAGCGAAATTTTCAAGCACACATTTCAATACACCGTATAAAATCAAAAAATTCTTCAACTGGACGAATGTTATACTTATTATTTCATCATTTACAATTTTAATTTTACATAAAACAAATTACTAAATTTACTTCTTTCTACCTCTAGAACGAGAACGGGCACAAGAGCGAGAACGAGAACGGGAACGAAAACGTTGTTTTTTATTCTGTTTTAAATGTTTTTTGTGCCTTTTAAGTTTTGCTTCTGGAATATCGGAGTCTGAGGAATCTGATTCCGTTGTGTTCTCATGTTTTGATGGTTTGCTTCTCTTTGATTTTTTTGATTTTAGCTTGGAACACTTTTTCTTCGATTTTTTATTTTTAGACGGAAGTACAGTAGTTTCGTTTTCCGATTCAGAAGAGGAATTATTTAAATCAATTACTTTAGAAGTATCTTTTTTTCTACTACGATCAGCATAGGTGTCCGTATTACGATCACGTTTCCTATCTTTGTAGGACGTCTCGTTGTAGTCCTTGTAATTTCGTTGTGAGTTATGTTCGCGGTTCCTGTAGTTATCATTTCTAGACTCATATTTATCAGTTTTCGAATCGTACCTTTTCGACCTGTCATCATTTTTGTTGTCTTTTCTATGTTCTCGATTGTCTTCCTTGCGACGATCTCTATCGTCATATCTTTTACTGTCTCTATTTCTTCTATATTCAGTGTCCCTCTCTCTATAATTTTCACTATCGTAACACCCACGTTCTCCGTCATATTCTTTTTTTACATATATCTTCTCATCACTAGATTTGCTTTTTGTTTTCAGTATCTCCTCCGATTTTGTAATATAAGATTCTCCGAAATTATCGTCTTCATTATCATTTAGAATTATTTGTCCATATTTGTTTTCCTTTTTTTTGTATTCTTCATATTTGGTAGAGTCTAAAAGATATTTTATAAAATTGTAAGTAAGAAAAGTTTCCGAACCTGTACCAGAAAGTCGAGATAAGTACTTGAATTCATCCTTTACAAAGATCGATCTACTGGAACAGGCAATTAAAAACTAAAAATGTTTCAACTGAAAAATCACACAGAAAATTTTGAAAAACAATTGAACGTTTACAATTGATTTAAAATTGATTGATATTGTTTTTCAAACAAATGGAAACATCAAATATGCAAACTTTAAATTGAAATTAAAATCTATGGAAAAAGAATGTGATGTTGAAATTATAGGAGCCGTACATTTACTTACTTATACATTTTCCATATTGAGCATACTCCTTCCTCGAAACTGGTTGGCAGAGGAATTCATTAAAAGCTTCCTTATGGCCGCCTATAGCCATTTTGACTATAACACGACCAGCATGATCATCGAAACCTTCAATTTGTCCATAGAGATCTTTGTGTTTGCCAGCCAAGATACGAACATAAGCATTACGTTTAACTTCGAGTATCTCATTTGCTTCGGGAGCAACTAAAAGAGGTTGTTTGTTTAGAGCTTTATCTGCACCCAGACCCATACCTTTAGGTCTTACCATAGGTGTTTCGTCTAGGGGTGGAACACCCTTCTTATTTGTCTTTGACGGTTCCACCCAGCCCATGCCGCGCAACATAGCTTTACCAAAATCTTGTATAGGTATTTCGTCATAGTCATCCAAAGTAGCTTCTTTGGCTCCTTCCAAAGGTAAATCATCAGGTTTTACTACTGGTAATACTAATGCACTAGCTGTATCTGTCAAACCATTCGATTGTACCTCTGCTAGAAGTTCTTGGGCAGCACGTTTTTCAAGATCTTCGCCCGCGTCTATGTTATTTAAATTATTTGTTTTTTCTTTTTTCTCATCGGTGGTGTTATCTGGCACGGTTTCGTCTTCTCCCAATAAAACAGCGCGACGTTTTATTAAACTAGCCAAAGCTGTAGATGTTTTTTGGTTTTCCTTTAAGGGTATAACCAACGGTTTTTCCTCGGGCTTTTCTCTATTTTAGGAAAAAAAAATATTTGTAACAAGTTTCTAAAATTTATAAGTTATTAACTGTTATTATTGATTGACACCCCGACCTGGTGTAGCTGTAGTCTCAACTATGAAAAAATATGTTTTTGGTAACCGCCTCTTCTGTAAAAAGCTCTTCTCAAATTTCTCGCCCAGATTCAACGTTAAACTGTATATCCCACCACTCATCCCGTGAGGTCGAAGTGGTAACTTTGATTACCAAAACACACTTGAGCACACATAGCGGCTTGTTGTGAAGCCACAGGTTAGCGCAGTCCCTGTACTGACTGAATTCCACCAAACTCATCGAGGGAGAAAAGAACACATGCCGTAATTCTAAATGTAATGGCTAATAATGTGTGTATGAAAACCCTACCAGTTTTTTTTAGGATTGCATATTAGCAAAGAGATATTATTTATTAATAATACAAGTGGAAAATAAATCTAATAAAACATTGCATATTCGCAACGTCCTTCAAATAAATTGAATGTTAATGTGGGGTAACTTCTTTTGAGCTTTGATGGTTGTTGGTGCAGGTACTTTAGTTACTATGTAGTACTACAAGGTATACACAAATTGCTGACAAGGACGGCCAAAGCTCAACCCTATAATTTTAAACCCGAATAGGCGGAAGATGATAGGGTTAGGATATGCGAAGAGTCAGAAGAAAGAGTAGAACATGTTTTATGTCAGTGTGCTTGTCTGCATTGTACATTGGCAGTGATGACTAGGTCACCAACTTGTTGAGGACTAATAGATCTGAAGAACTACAAGCTACAGTCATTAAGGGAGTGTCTGGTTAGGGGGATATCTCTACAAAAATATTTATCTACGGGACATTATATCACTGTGAAGCATAAGAGTTAGTAGATAGTTAATATTCTTTCATGTTCCCATTTTTCCTCTTATTTCTGTACATATGAAACATCACAATCCAATTGGTCTCTGCGTAAAGCATGATCACAACTTAAATTGCTGTCTAAAGATCAATTTTCAATTCAAATATGTATCAATTCATTTTTTTATAATGTTGGTTAAATTAGTTCACATCCATTCAAGGTCTTTGATGAGAACTGAATCCATAAAAACGACACTCGCAGCCTTGCATTTACGCCCTATTCTACCCTGCCTTAAACTCTCTAGAAAAGTTGACTTCAGCATAACCAGTTGGTTTTTTTTCTTAAATCTATACCAATAATTACATTATAGTTTGTTGGAGATGTTGGACTAAATGATACACAAAAATGTAGCGTTTAAATACTTACTCAACCAACTTGATTTCCTGGCCTTCCAAGCATTTTATTAATTCGACTTTGGTTTCTGTTTTGGTTGTTTCTTTATTTGCTATTATGTTGAGCTTTTTATTTATTTTACTGAAGCCAAATGATATATTTTTGGCTTCCATATTAATTGTTGTACACACTTAAAAATTGCGATATTATTGTGATTAATTTAAGAAATTTCTTTAAAAACGTTTACAAACAAAAATTCCAATCAGCTGTTTATCATTTGCTGCTCATCTTTATAAACAGTGCTACCACACTATTTACGTTATAATTTGAATCTTCTGGAAGTGTCAAAATTACTGTTCACTTAAATGGTTGTAAATATAACCTCAAACACTCACGTCATTTGAAAACATTTTTTTCACAAAAGAAGGGTGCCGCAGAGCAGATCACATACAAAGCACGAGTTTTTCTTATTGTTTTAATAGATCATTTCACAGAAATTTTAAATAAAAATGTTTGGTGGAGCACAGCCCATATTGGTTTTAAGTAAGTTTTAATGGAATTTTGAAAAAATGGCTAAGATTTTTAATGTTTTCTGTCTTACATAGGCCAAAATACAAAAAGAGAGTCTGGCCGTAAAGTGCAGTTGGAGAATATAAATGCCGGAAAGGTAAGTGTGTGTGTTTGTGTGTATATGTGTAGGTTTTTAAGTGACTCATGTAAAAGAAGCCAAAATTGTGACCATCTGTTAAAACAGTTAATAAATTTTATTGAATTTTTAGGCTATAGCCGATGTAATTCGTACATGTTTGGGTCCTCAAGCTATGTTGAAAATGTTAATGGATCCCATGGGCGGCATTGTGATGACCAATGATGGCAATGCCATATTGCGTGAAATCACTGTGCAACATCCAGCTGCCAAAAGCATGATTGAAATTGCCCGCACACAAGATGAAGAAGTTGGTGATGGCACCACTTCGGTTATTGTTTTAGCTGGTGAGATGTTGGCTGCTGCCGAACCTTTCCTTCAACAACAAATACATCCAACTGTTATTATTCGCGCATACCGTGAAGCCTTGGAAGATATTATTAAGCACTTGCAAAGTGATTTAAGTGTCCCACTGGACTGTAACAATAGGGAAAAAATGGCTGAAGTGGTGAAAGCTTGTGTCGGTACTAAATTCATCGGTAAATGGTCTGATATGGCTGTTAAGATTGCCTTGGATGCTGTGCAGACTGTTACGTTGACAGAAAATGGTCGCATGGAAGTTGATATTAAGCGGTGAGTTTGAAAGAAATTGTTAGACAAAAATTCTGATTATTTGAAGGCATTAAAGAGGAAATGTTCAAAAAAAGTTGTAAAGGAACTAGGGACAACAGACGAGTTTGGAAATCTGTGTCATAGCCAATCAATTCGTATTAAATGTAATCGGCCGTTTGTACAACATATATATGTACATAATATGTTACTCTATACTAGACGAAAAGAACGGCTAATCTGTAATAGTGTGTTGACAAACAAACGTTCTGAGTTTATATTTCTTTTGAAAGTACTTAGGTCTACTTTTATGTAAACTTTAGGTTCCAAAAATACGAAATATTCAATATTTTAATCTAATTTTAATTTAATTTTAGTTAAATTTGATCCTTTGTTTCGCGAAGCAATTGAACTACAACATTTTCCTTTTCTATTTTCTTCGTTTCAGTTATGCTAAAGTTGAAAAAATTCCCGGTGGCTCCATCGATGAATCCTGTGTTTTAAAGGGTGTTATGATTAACAAGGATGTTACTCACCCCAAAATGCGTCGTTATATTGAAAATCCACGCATTGTCCTGCTCGACTGCTCTTTAGAATACAAAAAGGGTGAGAGCCAGACAAATGTTGAAATTATTGGTGAACAGGACTTTACACGCATGTTGCAAATCGAAGAAGAATTTGTACAACGCATCTGCGCAGATATAATTGCAGTCAAACCCGATATTGTGTTTACTGAAAAGGGTGTATCAGATTTGGCTCAACATTATTTGCTTAAGGCTGGCATTACTGCTATACGTCGTTTACGTAAAACCGACAATTTGCGTATTGCTCGTGCTTGTGGAGCTACGATTGTTAACCGTACTGAGGAGTTGACTGAAAAGGACGTAGGCACTGGCGCTGGTCTTTTCGAAATCAAGAAAATTGGTGATGAATACTTTTCTTTCATTACCGAATGCAAAGATCCTAAAGCCTGTACCATTTTATTGAGAGGTGCTTCCAAGGATATTTTAAACGAAACTGAACGTAATTTACAAGATGCTCTTCATGTGGCCCGTAACTTGATATTGGAACCACGTTTAGTAGCCGGCGGTGGTGCCATCGAAATGGCCTTGTCTCAATTGTTGTCCCGTAAACAATTGAAGGGTCCTTACACTGCTGTTGCGGAGGCTTTGGAAATAATACCACGTACTTTGGCCCAAAATTGCGGTGCCAATACCATTCGTACTCTGACTGCTTTAAGAGCTAAACATGCTTCACACTCCGGCGATGGTGTATGTGCCTGGGGCATTGATGGTGAATCTGGTCAAATTGTTGACATGAATGTTAAGGGCATTTGGGAACCTTTGGCTGTTAAAATGCAAACCTACAAGACCGCCGTCGAAACTGCTATTCTCTTGCTGCGTATTGATGATATCGTTTCGGGTTCAAAGAAGAAGGGTGATGGCGTTACCAATCCTGCTGCTGCCGCTGCTCAAGGCCCCGGTGGTGAACAATAAACTTTTTCGTAATTTTCTAATCTACGTATTAATTAAATCATTTTTCCTATAATTTATATATTAATATTTTATGTTTTAATATTCAAATTTCTTTTCTCTTGATCACATCTATACGAAAAAAAAAAGTTGGAACAAAACTTCACCCGCATTTACTGATATGTTAAGAAACTGTGTTTCTTATTAAAGTCCTTTAAATATAATTCTAGGCTTTAAATAAATCATTAACACACAATATTTTATTGAACTCTGTTTCTCCTTCAGCGCTTAGCTTATATTCTCTCATTAACATTTATACGAAAATAAAAAAAAAAAAACAAAAATTGAAAGTCGGAAAGAAAATAATTTTTATTTTTTATTTCGTTTAGTAAGGATATATAATAAGAGGTACAGACTATAATTTTTAGTTATAATAAGATTCGAATCAGTCAAATGAATCATAAGTCCAATCGTACTTTTCAATTGAAGCTAAAATTTAATGTGACTTAAAACAGGAATCTCATTCAACCAAATGCATTATTTAAGCTTCAATAAGTCTCGTAACTCTCTCATTGGCTGTATAAAAAGTTTGTTATTTAACTAGCACTGACGAATATTTATTTTGTCTTTTGATACAATCGTTTATCCATAAGTTTTAGAACTTCTAAGCCGATTGAAGTAAAGTGAGGTTGCAAGTAACGGGCAAAAATTTCTAAACCTTTAAAGTTTTCCGAGTTGGTAAGGTATGTTTTGAGCCAAGCTATTAAGGGTGGCTTATGCGAATGTATAATGCTGGGTATACTAATAAGGCAATCAACTGAAGATAGTTCTTTCAAATTTTCTAAATTCTTACGGTCTTTGTGATAAGCTATATAAACCATTTCATAAGGTTGTTTATAGCCTTCAGGCTTCACTGGACTTATCAATTTACCCATAGTATTAATTTTAAACCATTTCAAGGCATGCAACTTTTGTAAATTCCAGTTGGGTAGGAATTCTTCCTCTATTGCTTTGCGATGTTGTAAAGCATTGGTGCACCATAAAACCACCAATGAGTTGGTGTGTATCAATTGGCCAATAGGCATCTTTTTAAGAGAATCATTGTCAAGCATTTGGTAGCCCAAAGATGACTTAACCTTTTTCAAGCGTTTAATATATTTATTTTGCCAAGGCATATCCATTATAATCAAATCATAGGTTTCCAACTCTGGTAAAAGTTTGTGTAGATCCTCTATATTATAGTTAAAGAATTTTGTTTGTGGGGGTATAATAAATTCCTTTTGCGAAAATTTTGTTGTTTGAAATTCATTTGTCTGATTGCCACCACGAAATTGTGGAAATTCCTGTGATTCTTCCCAGAAACGTGGTATGTTTTCGATGAATTGTGTGGGTCTAATCAGATTTTCCTGTATCTTTTCAAGGAATGGTTGTACAAGTAATGTCTCTTTAAGTGTACTCTCATTTTCCGTTTCCGCTTTTCGTTTTCTATTCGTTAGATTTATTCGATTAGGATTCGCTTCAGTTTCTATGCGAGTATCGTCCACTTTGGGCTTAAAATTGAATAGTTCCGGTTGCAGAGAATATGATTCGTTATCTTTTGTTGTAGTTTGTTGGTAAAGGTTCTCAATAATCTTTTGATGGTTTAAGAAAATACAGCATTTATCGTTAATAATAATTGTTTCCATAGTTAAATTTTGTTTAGTGTATATAAACTATAAAAATAATATAATAAAAGAGGACAAGATATTCTTAGTGATGTAGAGCGCAATCTGTTGAAAGTGATTACTAAATGTTAACATTAAAAGTAGTCGGATATTTATTTATCTGTTGATTATTTGAAAGAATTATCCATTTACGACCCGGTGACGCTTTTAGACTATATGCAAACCAAATAGTCACTTTTTCTGCATTCAACTGCTTTCCAACAATCATAGTTGTGGGAGTCAGAGAGTTCCCTAAAATGATGCTTCAGTTAAAAGAATTAGCTGTAATGCTTGACAGATGATTGGATTCTTTAAATGGATAACCCGATATATTATACATATATAAACTTTTAAAAGGCTGAAATTGGCTACCAGAAGTGAAAAGAATTACTTCAGCTACCAATTAGTAGTTTATATAACCGTTACCTGTTTTTATTCAAGCTTCGAAATAAAAAGTAAATTCTTAGGTTGTTAAAACGTTATTCTTTTTATTCATTTAAATTATTCTTAATGAATTCTATAATGTGATTTATATTCAAATCTTTAGCAACATAAAGTCGGCAATCGTTTTTATTTTTTTGTGGTATAAAATAATACGCTGGATAGATGGCTTGTGCATATTCCAAGCTTGTATAGTTTTGACTAACATCGTATTTAGCAACATCAACATTGAGATCTTTTACATCGTGTGCCAGCAGTTCGAGTAAGTTACAGATCTTGTCCGATTCTGTATCGTTAGAATTATAGAAAGCTATAAATATATGCTTTTTGGCCTTTTTAAGTAACTTATAAAAATTTTGTGCAGTCCAAACTTTAGCCATATCTCCAGCCGTGTTCTTGGGTAATGTTTGCGTATAAAATAAGTCACCATTTTCTAAAGCAAAAGTAAAATAAAATAGTGATGGCAGGGTATTAAAATCAGTCATTTCATATGTAAGATTAAGGGAATCAATGGCATATATTTTTGGTTTGCCGGAACTAGTTTCGATTAAATCTTTTGTTTGCCATTTAGTGTTAATGATATCAATATCTTTAAGGTCAGCGATGCAAAATTTCAAGGAAAAACAATTTTCAGCCACTTGAAATATTTTATCCAGCCACTGTACATGATGAGGCAAACATTTGCCTTGGAAATCAAAGAAGGCTATAAGTATAGTTTGTTTAATGTTGCTTAGCATTTTGCGATCGAATAATGTTATTCTTTCATCATAATGCTGATATAGAAAATCGTTTAAATCATCAAAATCTAATTGAAAATCTTTTGCAACTTCTACGATTTTACTTTGGTTTCTTAAACGTTGTTGTTTTTGTTTTAAATGTAAGTACTCAGGGTTAGCGATAACATTTTTTAAAAATTGTAGTAATAAATCCTCCGATCGATAGTTTTCATAGAATATAAAATTCTTTTTATCATTAGAAGGCAGATAAATAAGACACGGATATGTCAGGGTACCAAACTCAAAGGGCACATAGTTTTTTTTAGCTTGTAGATACACGATATCCAAGTTATAGTCCTTTAACGCTGAAGCCACTTTTTCATAATCGGGTTCCGTTTCACAGGGCTCAGGTGAATCGTTTAAGCCTATTATTAAAAGTATATTTTTTGGAGATCTTAATACCAAATCGTCATAGTTAAGGTGAACACAAGTTTTAACCAATTTTTCATTTTTAGCTTCCGTGACAGGTAAAGAAGGAAAAAGTTTACCATTTAAAAGATCTTCACATATTACAGTTAATATTTCCAAGGTTATATTGGCATCAAACTGGTGATGCACCCTTTTATTTCCATCTATGGCAAAGATGGTAGATGGCTCCTCTTCGGGTCTCGTTATACGAGTAAAAAAATTCATTGGATTGCTATTGGGATACATAATTTCCATGTCAATTATATCGGCTGCTATAAATTCTATACGATCATCATATTTAAGAGCCAATTTGTATAGCATATCAAGCCATTTGGTGTGATAGGCACATTTCATATGAAAATGATTGAAAACTATTATAATTGGACGCAGTATTTGATGAAAGGTTTCACGATTTAGAATTTTTATTTTATTTTCACAATTATCTCTGATATATTGTTCAAAATCAACATGTTTTAATACAAGATGACGCCGAGAAGTTGTTTGTTTAAGATTTTCTTTAATTTTGTTTGGTTTTTTATCCAAACCAATATGAAATGATTCGGTTATATTCTCACTTGGATCACTGGACATATTGTCCCTTTAAGGTTAGCCGAATAAACTGATAAACTTATTAAATTAAACTAAATATTTGTGAAACATGACTAAGATTATATACGTTTGTAGGCATTTAAGAGAAGAAAGCTTTTCTCTTTAAATTCGTTATTTAAACTATGGAATACCAGACATAGGATGATGAAATCCGATTACATTTTTGTGCTGCTAAATACTGATACACTGAGAATATATTATGGAAGATGGCGAATAGCCTGGACACTAATATGGTGTTGATCAATTGGAGATTGTGAAATAGTGAAATAGGGTGCATGAATTTTAAATGATCACTTGGAGAATCTTTCCCTCTCCTAGTTACTGCATCGTCCTTATGTAAATTATTGTTTAAAACTTAGATTTTTTTCTCTCAGTGCACTTAATACTGATTATTAATTACTCAACTTTTTGAAATTAAATTTTAAGCTTTAAAAGCTTACCCTGAACAGAGTTGCCATTGTACAACTAAAAACAATGACTTTTTACAATACCCTGTGCCAATATTTAAATATTTTTCTTGCGTTTCAACAGTTTCTAAAAGGAAAAATAAATGTAAATGAAAAACGCGTTGTTGCTGTTTTAAGAAGTGGAATATTCAATAAAATCAACTTACCTATATGGCTTCTATATAGGCAGTAAATATACGACTGGTTAACCTTGTAGTATGATAAACTGTTGTTAGTTCTCATGTCAGTGATTTACCAATATCATAGACCTTCTACTTTTACTTCTACATTGAAAATTTTGTGCGGGTGTAGGCAAATGCTAGACAAAAATCATTAGCATGGTAGTCAAAATGGCATGAGTGACTCCATGTAGTTCCTTGTCATTTTGAACAGACCTTGTATCGCCCAGGACGATGGTGGCCCACACCCATATTTTATTCCATCATTTAGATGAAATGGTTTACTGATGGTAAGTTCTACAAACACGTCCACAATTCCGTTGATTCTTTGCTCCTGCTTTCTATATAGCAGTCTGTCTGATGGTAAAAAAAAGTTTTTTAACAAGCAAAATTATTCAACATGAATTATTTTCTCGTTTGTTTTTGATTTTGATTTATTTATTTGTTTCTCATTGAAATATATGATAACAATTTTACAGGTTAAACGTGTGTTTATACATACGTACTATGACCATGCTATAAACAGATAGTTTAATGTAGAAAATGAAACGAATTTTCCGAAATCTTATTTTTAACAATGTCGTGCTGGCAGTACACTTTTTTTTCTATATCCTTTATGTAACATTTAAAAACAAGAAAATAATAGACAAATAAACGCCTTTCTACATTAACAAAAAGTACTAG
Organism: Sarcophaga bullata; assembly: GCA_005959815.1. Lineage (NCBI taxonomy): Eukaryota > Metazoa > Arthropoda > Insecta > Diptera > Sarcophagidae > Sarcophaga > Sarcophaga bullata. Next base: position 390,493 of record QOCX01000074.1, read on the forward strand.
ACATTTTCTTAGTGCATAATGCCAAAGATATTTACTTTTTCTTATCACAGAAGTATTTTAAGAATATTTTTTTATGTAGAATCTAATTTTCTTCCTTATAAAAATAATTTATTCAATTCCTTATTTAACATTGCTTTTAATAAAATCGAAAATTTCTTCCCTATCTAAAGAATTACCGTTATATACCCTACTTTCTCTTTTATTTTCTTTTGGTATAAAGTATTGAGCAGGATAACTGGGTTGTGCATATTCCAAATCTACATAGTTCCACTTAACATCGAATTTTACCACTTCAGTATTTAGTTCTTTTACATCAAGCGCCAATGAATCCAGTAAGTCGATAAGTGTTTCAGTTTTCTTATCTTCCGATGAATAAAATGTAATAAAAATATTTTTTTTCGCTGCTTTCAGAAATACTCGAAAACGATCGGCAGTCCATTCTTTAACCTCTTGTAGTAAATTATTTCTTGGATAAAGTTGTGTATAGTAAAGGTCACCATTTTGAACACTTTCTGTAAAATAGAAGAGTTGAGAAATAGAGTCAAAATTTTCCAATTCGTACGTATGTTTAAGGTGATCCAAGCCAAATATTTTCGGTTTTCCCTGCAGACCTTCAATTAAATCCATTGGTTGCCATCTCGTATTGATTACATCGATATCTTTAAAGTCGGCTATAAAAAATTGGAATGTGTAAGCTCTTTCCACCACTTGATTTATTTTATTTAGCCATTGGATGTGATGCTCCAAACATTTGTTTTGAAAATCCATAAATACTATAATAACAGTATTTCTAGTTTTTTCCAATAATTGGCGATCCAAAATTTTAAATTTTTCATCAAAATTCTTTTCCAAAAACGCTGATAAATCTTCAAATTCAATTTGAAAGTCTTTAGGAACTTTCGTTGTTTTACAAAGCGTTCTAGATTTTAAGTCCTGTTGCTGCTTGAGCAAGAATTCCGATTTTTCCATATTTTTTAAATAATCTATTATATCAGCTTCAGTTCTCATGTCATTATAATAGACAAAATTCTTTTTATCGTTGTGTGGTATAAATAATATTGTGGGATAACCAAAGACATGATATTCAAAGGGTATATAATTGGTTTCGGCCTCCATGTACACGATATCCAAGTTGTAGTCTTTTAAAGCTAAAGCCACATTATTATAATTCGGTTCATAATCACGGTACTGATATTTATCCAGATTGATTATTAGAAATATGTTCTTGGTTGATTCTAATATTAATTCTTTGTAATTATGATGGACACATATTTTAACCAAGTTTTTGTCATTATTTGCCGGTATGGGTAGAGATGGAAAAAGAGTTCCCTTTAATAGATTTTCACATAACTCTGATAGAGTTTCTAGTGTGTAATAAGCATCATGGAGTTCATATATACGTTTCTGTTCATCTATGGCATATGTATTTGGTGATTCGTCTTTGGATCTGACAAGTCGACAAAAGAAATTAATTGGATTCGTTTTAGGATATAAGATATCCATATCAATCATATCAGCAGCTATAAATTCAATGCGTTCCCCGTAGATTATAGCTAATTCGTATATTCTATCCAACCATTTGGTATGATAGACACATTTTTCAAGAAAATGGTTAAAAAATATTACAATAGGCTTATTGATTTGATAAAATGTCTCACGATTTAAAATTTGAAATTTGTTTTTGCAATTCTTTTTAACATATCCTTCGAACTCGACACGTTGCGGTGGAATGCGTAGTAATTTAGGCTCTGGTTTATATGAATAATTCCAGGGATTATAGATGTACTTTTTATAATTTTCGATGCTTGGCTCATCATCGATATTAATTTCCTGAAATTTTTTAGATATTTTCTCAAAAGTTTCACTCTCCATTTATAATATATATTTACTTAATAGCGGAAAAGAGTACACTAAATATTGTCTGGTTATAATGTTTGTTTATATACGATTGAGGATACTCAGTTTTTTTTTGTATATAAATGTTTTGTATAGAAAAGCTATTTTAGTGAAATAAAATAGGTTATGAAATTCAGGTACACTCATATACACTGGTTTATAAAAATTCTCCCAGGGATTACAGGTGTAAATTTTATACTTCGCGCTGCTCGGTAAGTTGTAAATATTAATTCCTAAGTTTCTGATATTTTCTCAAAAGTTTCACTCTCCATTTATATGCTTATTCACTTCATAGGTGTTAAGAATATGCTTAATTTGTTATTGTTTTGTTTGTTTGTTTATATTCGCGTAAATAACAACTTTTTTTAAATGTTTTATACAAAACAGCTTTTATAAACTTAAAGTTTTTGCTGAAATAAAATTGCTTATGAAATTCACATATATTGTCAATATATGAAATTGATCTGTGATCATTCACTATTAGTTTTGGTTTTTTACCGGCAATTATAGTAACGTAAATTGCTCATGCTCTTATTAGCAGGAATATAAAAAGTAATGAATACTCTGATAAATTGGGAATTGAGAATTTAACGTTTACTTATTTTGCAGTCTATTATGGGGAGTTCTAGTTCTAGTCCTTACTAGTATTCTTTTACATGGTATAGGACTTCCATAAAAAGAATCAATACCGGTCAATTTCAGGGACTTTGTAAAATAAATTAGAAGTTTAACTGATCTTTCCTCTAAATCTATCACAATATTATTTTGTAAGCCTGAACTTCAAACTTTAGTTCGAATTATCGTACACAATGTAAATGTACAGAGAATATTACGTACGATAGAAAAATAAGTTCAAAAATAAAGTTTTAATAATTTCATAGACAATAACGAAATAAATAGAAGTGAATCTATTATGCTAGTCCATTTATGTTAAACCCTTCTGTAAACTAATAGAGAGTTTTTAATTAAAAATCAATTTTCTCGCTCTATACATTTATCTTTTTTTAATATACAATAACTTTTTAAAACTAAATATAAATAATTTACATTTACTTGATTAGATGATTTTTTATTTAAAACCTTTATTTAATATTTTTTTTAATAAATTCTAAAATATTTTCCCTGTCTAAACCGTTGCCATTATATAGTTTACTTTCTCTTTTATTTCCTTTTGGTATAAAATACTGAGCAGGATAACTGGACTGTGCGAGTCTGTTCCAAGTCTACATAGTTCCATTGAACGTCGAATTTAACTATATCCACATTGAGGTCTTTCACATCAAGAGCCAACCACTCCAGTAAATTCGATAGTTTTTCAGATTTAGCATCTTTCGAAGAATAAAATGTTATAAACAAATTCGTCTTCTTTGATTTTTTTAAGTAAATGTGAATTTTATTTGCTGTCCATACTTTAACCAGTTGCTGAAAATAATTTTTGGTCTGAAGCTGTGTATAGTAAAAGTCACCACTTTGAACACTTTCAGTAAAATAGTAGAGTTTTGCTATCGAATCAAAATTTCCAAATTCGTACGTATGTTTAAGGTGATCCAAAGCAACTATTTTTGGTTTTCCTTGAGCTGCTTCAATTACGTTTTTAGGTTGCCATCTTGTATTGATAACATTAATATCTGCGAAGTCGGCTATAAAATATAGAAATGACCAAGCAGTTGCTGCTAATTAATATATTTTATTAAGCCATTCGATGTGGTATTTTAAACATTTGCTTTGGAAATCCATAAATACTATGATAACGGTGCGTATAACCTTTTCAAGTAATTTGCGATCCAAAATTTGAAATCTGTTATTAAAATTGTTTGCAACAAACGCTTTTAAATCTTTAAATTCAATTTGAAAGTCTTGGGGAACATCCACAGGTCTGCCAAGTCTCTTAGATCTTAATTTTTGTTGCAGCTTACACAAGAACTCGGGGTTTTCCAAAATATTTTTTAAATAATCTATTATTTCTGCTTCCTTTCTCTTGCCATTATAATAGACAAAATTCGTTTTATCGCTGTGTGGTATAAATAATGTTGTGGGATAACCAAAGACATGATATTCAAAGGGTATATAATTGGTTTCGGCCTCCATGTACACGATATCCAAGTTGTAGTCTTTTAAAGCTAAAGCCACATTATTATAATTCGGTTCATAATCACGGTACTGATATTTATCCAGATTGATTATTAGAAATATGTTCTTGGTTGATTCTAATATTAATTCTTTGTAATTATGATGGACACATATTTTAACCAAGTTTTTGTCATTATTTGCCGGTATGGGTAGAGATGGAAAAAGAGTTCCCTTTAATAGATTTTCAAATAACTCTGATAGAGTTTGTACTGTTTTATAAGCATCGTAGTGTTGATAGATAAGTTTCTTCATATCTATAGCGTAAATGTAAGGTGATGTATTTGTAGATCTATCATGTACGTCAAATAAATGCATTGGATTGCTTTCAGGGTATAAAATATCCATATCAAATGTATCGGCAGCTATAAATTCAATACGTTCGCTGTATATTAAAGACAATTCAAAAATTCTGTCCAGCCATTGGGTATGATAGACACACTTTTCACGAAAATGATTGAAAAATATTACAATAGGCTTTTTGATATGATAAAATGTCTCACGATTCAGGATTTGAAATTTGTTTTTGCAATTATTTTTCACATATTCTTCGAACTCAATATGTGGTGGTTGAATACATGGTAATTTAGGCTTTGGATTATCTGAATATGCCCAAAAATTTTGTGACAAAGTATTCTGCTTTCTGCTATTCGGTTCATCATCGATATTAATTTCTCTGAATACTTCTGATATTTCTTCAAAAGTTTCATTTTATGGATTACATCCATTTTATGGATTACACAGTAAATTCAATAATGAACTCAATAACTTTTAAAACCGAAAAGAGTGCATTATTGTTAATACAATTGATTTAAATACCATACTATGTAGTGTAGAAAAGCTTTTTTTAAAACTTTCAGTTATCAGAGATATAAAATAGATACAGATATAGATTATGAAATACAATGTTCTTTCTTTAACAGAAACTGAAACATAATATTATCAATTATTTTATAAGATTTTGTTATTTTACACAGATTGATAAAATATTGCTACAACTTATTGGAATTGTGGGCACTGCACTGTTAGAATAGATATGTATGACTTTCAAGGTTCTTATACAGGAGTCCCTGCAGGTCCCTAAAATAGAAGGGAGCTTTATCTTTAAAAATATGTTTATGAGTATGGTTAGGTTCTCATTATATTTTTATACTAAGGATTTTCAATTTGTGTTTTATATGAAATGGGATTATATCATATCGCGACTATAAGCGTGTTGTTGATACACAATATATATTAAGTCAATGAGACATGCTATCCAGTCTTTTTTAAAAAAAATTAAAAAGTTTAAAAATTTCTAAAAAAAAACAATATTAAAAAAAAATATTATACTGCCACTGAATGATGTGAATACATTTTTAAAATATTTTTATATTAAAATACTTAACTTTTTCAGTTTTTTATTTCTAAATGATAATATACACAGGTTATAAACATCATATACAAAGATTCTTATTCAATAGTGTTTTTAATAAATTCTAAAATGTTAACTCTATTTAAATAATTATCTTTAAAAAGTCTACTGTTTCTTTTACTACTTCTAGTAATGCAATATAGGGCAGGATAATTAGGCTGAGCATATTTCAAGTCCACATAGTTCCATTTAACATCGAATTGAACGACATCAACATTCATATCTTTTACGTCATAAGCCAATAATTCCAATAAATCAGAAAGATTTTTAGATTTTTCATCGTCCGACGAATAAAATGCTATAAAAATATTCTTTTTTGAATTCTTCAGGAAAATGTTAAAATAATCGGCTGTCCATACTTTAACCAACTGTTGTAAATTATTTATTGAATAAGATTGCGTATAATAAAGGTCCCCACTTTGAACACTTTCTGTAAAATAGAAAAGTTTTGCAATAGAATCAAAACTTTTCAATTCATATGTATGTTTAAGGTGATCCATTGCATAAATTTTTGGTTTTCCCTGGAAGATTGCAATTAAGTCCTTTGGTTGCCATCGTGTATTAATAACATCGATATCTTTAAAGTCCGCTATAAAATATTGAATTGTGCAGGCATTTTCAGCTACTTGATATATTTCATTCAACCATTGGACATGATATTGCAGACATTTGCCTTCTCGAAAGTCCATGAATATTATAATTACAGTAGCTTTAGTTTTTCTCAATACGTTTCGATTTAAAATTTTCATCTTGTTATTAAAATTATTTTCCAGCATTTGTGGCATATCTTTGAATTCGATTTGAAAATTCTTAGGCACTTGTACAGTTTTACGTAAAATTTGCGATTTTAAATTTAGTTGTTGAACTTTTAAAAACTCTGGATTGTCCATGATATTTTTTAGATATGCAATAAGACTCTTCTCTTCCCTCGGCTCATCGTAATAAACAAAATCTTTGTCATTATAAGGTATATATATTAAAGTTGGATAGTAACTGACATGATATTCAAAGGGTATATAATTTCGTTCAGCCTCCATATATACAATGTCTATGTTGTAATTTTTTAAGGCTTTGGCAACATTATTATAATTCGGTTCATATTGATTAAATTGATAATTTTCCGCATTTATAATAAGAAAAATATTTTTATGGGACTTCAAGACTAATTCCTCAAAGTTATCATGGACACAAGTTTTAATCATATTGCCGCGACTATTCTTTGGTAGAGGTAGAGAAGGATACAATTTGTTGCTCAATAGATTTTCACATAATTCCATTAAAGTTTCCAGTTGTTGATGTATATGCTTTTTTTCATTTATGGCATAAACACTCAGGGTTATATCCTCGGATTTCACCAGTATAGAGAAGAAATTTATAGGATTTCTGCCAGGATAAATAATGTCCAAATCAAACATGTCGGCTACTATAAATTCGATATGTTTTCCATATTTCAAAGCCAATGTATAAATTCTATCCAGCCACTTTGTATGATAGGCACATTTTTCACGGAAATGATTGAAAGCCAACACAATAGGCTTTTTGATCAGATGGAAGGTTTTTCGATTCAAAATTTGAATTTTATTTTTGAATTTTTCCTTCACATATTGCTCGAAATCAATGTACTCTAGCTGCTGGCGAGGTAGTATGGATTGAGGTTTGTTTGTATACGATTTGTATCTAAAAATATCGTGCTTTTCACTCTTTGTTTCATCTGTAATATCTATTTGACTTAGCACTGTAGTTGTATGTCCAAGAGCTTCACTTAGCATCAGAAGAATAAACGAAAATAAAATCTCCGAAACTGTTAAGACTTGACTGGTAATGTTATGACACTTAACAATGATTTTAAATACTCACATAAAGTGAATCAAAATAGAATATGTAGCTTTTTTTATCAGAGAATAAAAGCTAAAAAGCTTTATTAAATTAAACTTACCAATCAATATTTCATCATGTAAACAAATTTACTACATATAAAGAAAGATTATTATTGAATACTTATTTGAGTGCTTAGAAAAATATCGTTAAATTTAATTTAAGAATATCGTTTCATATATTTTTCCTACTTAACTTAAAAGGGACAACAGAAGAGAAAAACGAAGCCTAAATTTACCATAATCACTTAAATAAAGACACATTATTTATAGTACATACAATCTAAGTAACAATATTTTCAAGATTTTTCTTTTCAACGTGTTCACTTTTAACAGAAAAAGAACAAAATAAACTAAAATAATAAAATTTAAATGAGAACATCTAGGCTAAGATGAATTAGAAGGCGAAGACCAGTTTATTTCTTTTAATTTGTCGTAAATGCTAAAGTATAAGGCCGTTGTTAAACCGGACTTGAGTATGGTGGGTGCTACACCTTTGTAGAGGCCACGTACACCCTCTTGTTTTAAAGTCTCGCGTAAACAACTATAGACACCAGTGCACCGTATATTTTGGCCAAACGTTTGACGATTCGATTCGAAGCCCTGAATTTGTAAACGTTTCTTAATTAAGTCGAAGGGATAGACGATCGTTTTGGAGAGCATACCAGATGAAGCTCCCATTATAAGTAAAGTCCAAGTGGGCAATTGGCTAAAAAACGAAAATAAGTATATTTTAAAAGAAATGAGGAAGTAACGTGTGCATATTGGTAGGGGGGGTGTCATTTTCAAAAAAAGGGAATTTAAATTTTGATATGATATGAATTATATGATATGATATGAAACAGTTACATGATTGCCAGAACTTATCTAATTCTCAATGATGACTTTTTGAAGTAAAGAGAAGAGAAAATATCTACTTATAGCGTTATATTTTGACATTTAAGAATGTGCATTTAATATTGTTCCTTTCATAAGATTTCCGAATAATAGTGAAATTCAAGTCCGGTAATTTTTGTGTGCAAAAACTGTGCAATCTTGGTGGGCGATGGCACTTTCCCTCGAAACCCGTCCTCATTCATCAATTCCGTGACTATATATAGGAAACTTCGGATCAATCTAAGGTAATTCACGTAGGGATAATATCGCAGATAACTTTACTCAGATAGAAATGAGCTGACTGCCTCCTTTCCTTAAACCGATTGATTACCTATCGCCTCATTGTGCTTAAGATTACTGTCCTATTGGAAGACATGACAGTAATCTTGGCATTGTCTCAAATCATTCAAACTTTGAGCGTGAGGAGGCGAAGACTTTCTTAAACCGCATCCACATGTGTCTGAAGTTGGTTCTTGCTGTCGGTGGAGATTATTGGCTTCTCATTTTCTATTATCTGTGACTGAACTTTTTAAAATAAAAATTTCTGCATTAGAAAGATATATTTTGGAGTTGGAATTAATCTAACCTCTAACCTATGTAGGAAGTTACCTTTCGTTAATGGTTTGCCTGTTACCATAACTTAGTTAATTGGGAAACAGATGAATTAAAATTCATTTTTTTTGCTAAGAATTTAAAGATTTGAGTACCGAGTATGTGGGGAATTGATGTGCAGTTTCTGAGTAGTGGGTTTGACACATTCGACAAATATGACATAGTGAATTAATTAAAAGTCAACAATCAACAAATATCACATCTTTCAGACCCTTTATTATTTTAATGATTTTAAAAGTATACACACCGCTGTAGTCTATTGATATGAGTTTTGGCTTAGTGTTGGCAAGAACTGTGAGTTTTAAACTCAGGGGTGTGAGAAACTAGACGGTAATCCTAACTAAAGGGTTGTAATGGCCAATAATGTAACGTAAGTAATGTAACAATCCAAATCGTTTAAGTAAAATATTAATAATGAAAATGAGAAAATGAAATTTAAATAAAAAAGTACATGATTTGCAAGTAATTCATTTTTAACAGAAATGTTAAAATTTGAAAATTATTTATAATATGTATGTATATGTATATACGCAAGCAAACGTGATAAATATAAGAAATATGAAAACTAAACTTACTTTCTCTCCTCCACATGAAATGCTTTACAGGCAGATTGTGAAAATAGACGATAGAACATAAAATTAGAACCCATTAGAGGTGTTATTTGCAGTAGAGCTGACGACAGGCCGCGATACATGCCTCGTGGGCCTTCACTCTTAATAATAGCTGCCACAGCCCGTGTCGCATTACGATAACCTTTACTGGTGTCCTGAGCAATTAAACGTGTACGTATTACATCTAAAGGAGTTTAGACTATGACTGCAGCACTGCCTCCTACCGCACCGCATATAAAATTAGAGAAATTGGGCTTGTCCTTAAAATACGAAGTTTGTTTCGTATACAAACTTAATTGTTCATAAGTCCAAAATTGTGAAATACCATACATAATGCTTAAAATCTGTGCTGGATTGTGACCTTTCCAAAAGGCCAATAGGCCTTCTTCTTTGTATATGGTTTTTATGGCCTGATTAATGGATATATATTTGGATTTTTTTGTTAAAGCTGCTTGCGAGCCTAATGGCTCCACTTGCAGTTGAAAGCGTATTTTGAGTACATCAAAAGGTTGACAGGTGGATCGGGTTATGGCTGCTGCCATACCACCAGCAAATATTTGCTGCATTTGTTCCCTCGTGCTATGGGTGCGTTTTTTTGCCTGCTGCATATTGGGTTTTTCCACAATTGCACTCGCACTGGACGAATTAGTCACGGCTGTTGTTGTTGAGGCACTTACTTGGGGTGTCATCTTATTTATGTTCATATAAAATATGTATTGCGTATGTGCTTAAGTCTTTCTTTTTAATGTTTTTGTTTTATTGTTTTTATTATTATTTTAAATTTAAGTTTCTGCTATTAAAGCGCAAAGTAAAACTCACAACTGAAACATATACAATATTTTTAAGTTTCACTTTTTCTTCTACGTTTTATTTGTACTGAGCGTTAAATTGTTTGTCGTGCCCTCGGTAGATATTTGATGAATGAATGAATCTTCGTTGTTGCTGTTGTTAAGTTGTTAACTTGAGGTATTTCTGGGCTGTGAAGTAACATCAGTCTGTTATTGCTTACGTTAATTCAGCTGCGTTTAAAATTTTATAGTTTTTTTTCTTTTTTGTGCGAAGCAGTGCAGTAACTTTTCGTTATTGTTGTAGAGTATATTAATAAAAATAAAAAATTTTATTTTACTGTAAGTAAATAACAAATAACAAAAAAATGTAGATTTATTTAAGTATTATTTAAACAATATTGTTGTGCGATATAAAGAAGCTAAAGAAAATATTCACATCTCTACAAAATTTAGTTTAAAGATCAAATTTTGAAACCACCAATTTTTTTTATATAAAGCTCTACAGTATGTGTGTATCAGCATAGATAATCAATAGAAACATACATTATTGCAGCGTTCAATACAAATTGAGGCTTGTCAAGCCATCAAGATATAAAGTAAATAAATTTTGGAAACAAATATAAGAGATGCTTTAGAGAGAGAAAGAAAAAAAAAACAAAAAACCTTAAAGATTTCAAAATTTATGATATGGGAAATATGTGTAAAGCGTTGAGTTTTGCGCTTTGACTTTAACCTCCACCTATTTGAAGAATATGAATTACAAATTTACAGAAATGTACAGTTTTTTTCTTGGATAGTTAAAGGTTATAAAATAATAAATTATAGTCTTAATAAGTGCAAAATTTAACAAGATCAGATGAATATTGTGTTCACACTGGAATAAAGATTTCCTGAAAGATTAACAAGACATAAATAAAAGCAAATTTCATTGAATCAAATAAAATAATGGATAAGTTTTCCAATATTGCACCTTAGTTTCTGCACTTTTTTTCACTTTCAAGTATTTAATTTTCCTTTGTTACCATTTTAGATGAAAAAGACTTTTGAGTATTCTTTAAAAACCTTAAATTTGTCTGTGTTTTTATATGTAACTCAGCCATGACGGATATGCAATGGTTTGAGTTTAACTACAAATGAAGAGATTGAAATGTTTACAAAAGAGAAAATCTATTCTATTAATCAATATACGTGACATTTTCCTTTCTCCTACTGCAACCATCTTAATTGAGATCTGAAAAACAATAATTTTTCTAATAGTAAAAACAAGAGAGATTCGATAGCACTTGAAACCTATATGATAATTGGTATGTAGAACTTCAGCGGCAAAGTTTCAGTTAAATTTGTGCTCCAATGAGTATTGAAGTTTACACAGGAGAATAAATTTATAATTAAATATTAGTTAAGTTTTGGAAATACAATTTAGTATGGTTAATCTATTAATCAGTATCTCTTTTCCAATAATTTTTATTCTAAAAGGGCATAATTTATTGCCAGTATTTTCTTTTTTAAAAGTTGGCTTACAAATCAAATCCCTTAAATAGGTTTCAGTTAAAGTGTATATTTAATTTCCATCAATTTAAGTGATATTTCTGCATAAATTTTTAATTTCATTTAATGATAACTATTTTGACATTCACACCTTATGATTTGATTAATAATCGTTATAAACTAAAATATGAAAATATACAATTCGACTTGTGAGTGGCTTAGCGGTTTTAAAAAGACTATGCTTAGATTAATTACCAAAGACAAATCTATTCAATAAAAAATACCTGCTGAAATTTAGCCAAAAAAAAAAAGAAAATATTAAAATAACAAACGCTTTAACGTGTGATACGTGAGCATTAGGAGTCATCATATAATGGTAGGCAGGCATGCGTAAAGGCAAACAAAAGGTTTGTTTTTCTAAATGTATATATGTATGACAATAATGGCCCATATACCATCGCAGCAGTAGCCGTAGTTATAGCAGCAGTAATAATATTATATTATCATAAATATGTCTGTTACAAAATCATTAAATATTGTTGTTATGGCATGCACAGGTATGTATGTATGTATGTATGTATGACGTCGACTGACTATGAAGTTGTTGCGATTAAGTACGTATGTATGCAATAGGGTAATTGATTATTAGACAAAGAAAAAAAAATCGGGTTTTTAAACACGATCCGTTATCAATATAAAAATTTAGTACTAAAGTTTAGAACATTTTTTAAAGTATCTTTAGTTCCTTATTAGAAGGAATTTTTTAGCGGAGGGAGTCTCTATTACGTAAATGGTTTGCATCTCCCAGGGAAAGTCATCCAAGTATCGACTTATAGGATCCAATCGTTTTTTATTAAGGTGGTTTTAGTAACTTTCTAAAGCGGATATTGAAACAAATCAAGCTATGATAGATTCGCTATACTGTTATCCCATGGCTAAATTCTTAAATTAAGTCTACATACATATATTATCAAAAATTGGACGCAATCTGAAGAAAACAATCGATCGGAAGAGCCCAGCTTTGACCAATAGTAGAGGAAATGTGATCAATTAGGACAAAGTGATTAGAGACTATTCCTGGTGCTTCGTAGAAATGTTCTTAAATTAGGTTAGGTTCGAAGGGACAAGGATGGAGAGTAAAAATCGATAAAAGAAAGAGAAAGTAAGAAAGACAAAAACAACAATTAGCTATCTTGAAGCCCATTGATAAATTTTCCCTCTAAAGATATTTCCCTAGCCAATGAATCCTCTAATTTGCAGTCGTCCAGATGATCAGTTCCTCAGTACATCAACTACCTAGCCAACTCTATCTAAGCACTTGCAAATGAAGTAAATGACATAAAAACGATCCACTGTTTCTTCTGAGAGATATTCCTATTCCATCCGTTAGCATTACCATAATAGCTCTCATCTCTGTCCTACCCATGCCTAGAATTAGTTTCATTCCTATAAGATTGAGCTTTGACCATAAAGCACTCGCAGCCTTTCAGCCCGTTCTACATTGTCATGTTCAGGGTTTATGAGTGAATCGAATTAGAAATGTACTATCCTTATAGTTTGAACTTGGCACTAAATGATTACAATCTGTTACTGTGTATGGTGAATAACTTAGTGGTTTTTATGCAAGAGGTTCGAAAATTTTTAAGCTAGCAGAAATATAGGATTATATTAGAAATAACCTCAAATTTTCTAATAGAAAGGTGCATATAAACCTTGAGGGCGATTATTCTAACTATTGTAAATAAAAGCTTTACCACACGTATAATTAAAAATAAATTTGGTAGAATATCTTTTTTTCAATCGTCAATGGGCAAAAAACAGATTTTTTAGTCAGTTTGCTATAACCGGGTTTTCAGAAATATCGAATAAACTTTCAATTTATTAAGTACATTGTACATGCATATGCACTTTCAGTGTAGTACGGTTGGTAATTATGTACATATACATATATGAATCGATGTATTATTATTATTATTAACCATGCACAATATAATTTATAGTTGTGGTTTTTTTTGTTTGTTTATTTTCGTATACAAAAAAAAAAATAACTTGGCTCTAAAACTTATTGACTTACCAAATAATGTTGGCATAGATTGCAATCCAATTCCAAATGCTGCATAAAGAAAGTTTTTATTTTTGTTGCTGATATACTTTGCGATCGTTTTGCAGTTATTCGAATGTTCAAAAATTATCTTTTTTACGAATATTATAAGCTTTTATATGAAAACAAACTTGATTTTGAAAAATATTTCTTTTGCCTGTTACAAGACGGCTATTAAAAACTACCTCTACCACAACCACCTGTTAAAAAACGACTGAAAACACCGTTAACAGAGTGTATGTCTTGAATAGTCTCTTGAAAATTGCATTGGCTTTCTTTTTTCTTTTATTTTTGACGATTCTCTTAATGTGTCTAAGGGTTTCTGGACTGTATGACTATCACATCGTTGCATCAATATATATGAGACGTTAAAATTGTGTCACAGATCACATATCTTTGCAATTCATTTAAATATGATGACTTGTAGGCATAATATATATACTCACTGATTTAAATTTTCATTGATAAACTTTAGCTTGTTTTGATTTCACAGCAACTGAATTGTTTCAATGGTTGATGATATATTTAAACTGGTTGTTATAATTTCCAAGGTTTCGACTTCTTACTTTGTGTTTAAGATTCAAAACTAGTTACGTCAAAAAAGTGAAAATTTCTCAGCGTCCCTGCTGCCAATCCATTTCGAAGTTGTAAACAACAGATTCAATTGGATTTGCTGATAAGAAACACATGTTTTTAGTGTCGATTCACAATAGCATAACAGATGTTTCATTTGGAAGTCATCGATAACAAGCAGAGTTGTGTTGAAAGTATACTGGCTAAAAACATTTTTAGATTTTAACATACGGCTCACAGTGGTACAAAAGAAAATATTTTCTATCTGTGCGCTTTAAATTAGCAGTTATAATTTTTTTACGTGTAGACTACATATCAGCTTTCATAATATCTATAATAATATGACATGAAAACAATTATATTATGATATGAAGTGTCAAAACTATAAATACAAAATAATTTCCCAAGGCGAATTCATTCTAATTCATTCTATGAATTCGCCGTGGAATTTCCTTTTTGTTTGTTCAGAAAGTGAAACAAATGCAATGGAAAGTAAAAGAAAATCAAAAATAATTTAGAATTGAAGAAACTACTTTTTTCCTATATTTGTTATCATAGTTATTTCGTCCCTGAATATCTGAAATATTAAAATATTGTAGAGAAATGTAGAGAAAAGTGGCAGTTTTGTTTCTCTGGAGACCCTCATATCTTAGCAGTTATAAAGCATCTCCTCCATCTTATTTTCTTTGGTCTTGTCAGATTCTGCAAAACTACCCACGGAAGGTACATTTGCCATTCGCATTGCCTACATAACGCTCTCTACAAATATGTATTAAGCGCAGATTGATGTGTCTTCCTAGAAGGGTAAATTAGATGCGGTGGTCGTCTATACGGTATAAATACGTTCCAAAAAAGAGCAATAAGGTATTTGTGCGCTAACAGCTGCGTGATTGCGCAGCTATAGGCAAATGAATGTTATATAAGCTTAAACTTGAATACGCCTAATTAGTTACATGCTGCAGGCTGGTAACATGACAATACTGTGAATATTGGAAGGACGATGGAGCTTATCGAGCGTTAACCATTTAATATAAGCTGGCCGTAGCTTATGTCAAAATAGACATTGATGGACAATTTGTTAGACAAATTGAAAATAGAACAGTTTACAATAGCAAAGAGTCACTCTCTCTTTAAAATAAACAAAATTAATTCGGAACAAAAGCAGTTGACGAAGCGTAACAATAAATAAATGAATGTAGGTGTAATAAAAAAGCAATTATATAGTCACAGCCTCAAGTCCATCACAATCATATTTGCTTATATACATACATATGTATGTGCTTATAGAGTTGTGTTATCTTTTGTGTTGATTTAAATTGTTTTTAAGCTTTCCTCCATTATTTTATTTTTATTATGACAAATTCTATACAAAAATATACTAAGTATAGTTGTTGAACTGTGTTTTTAGTTTTTTTTTTTTTTTTTGCTTTTGTTTAATCGCCACTCAAACGACCGGCTTTATAAAAACTCATGTTTAAATTGCTTTCGAATTTAGTTGATTTTTAAACTTAAACCCGATTTGAGTACATATTGATTCAAAGAATTTGTTTAACAAATAAGATGCGTTTTGCTTTAGTCGCTTTATTGGGTAATTAATTCAGTTTATTTTTGTTGTTTCTGTCCAGTTAAAATGTGATCTAATAATATTTGAAAAAGTGTAAAAAGTTTAATTAATTTTAATTATCGCAAAATAATAAATATTTATATACATAAATTCAATACAATTCTTTCTAAATCCAGAAATTACTTTGCAGTAAACAGAACAATTAAACTACAAGCAAAATTCTTTTATTTAACGGCACGATAATTCGGTCCAACTCTAGCAAATCCTAGTTGCCACTTCTAAAACAAATTTGAAGCATTGACTACTGTAGACCTTAACACCACAGTATAAAACGATCACGACAAAATTTTATTCCGTAATTATATTTCAATAGATTACTTTAGTCATCTGTATCTGACGTGTTTTATAAGTGAAATTATATCCTTCTAGAAGGACGTTATAAAATATAAGTTTTGCTATTGCTTGATATAATGTGATAGTGTGCTTAAAAAGGGAGCGGTCCTGAAAATAATAATAAATCGATTTACATTAGGTTCTCCAAACTTTTAGAGAAATGTACTACTATTTCTTGAGCTATAATTTTTGTATATTATAATAAAATTTTTATAAATAAAAAAAGAATAGTTTACTCTACATTTCATTAGATTTTCTACAGAGCACAATATAACATTAAAAACTCTTTTTTAATTCTTTTTCTTCCATTTTAGTTGTCTGTTTTACAGCTTTTGCTTTGGCTAGTCCTGCTAAAAATAAACAGGCACCAGCTTGTTCTCGTAACTGCGAGAATTATGGATCCAATTTGTGCCAAAGCTAAGAATGGAAGCAAAGAACGCTTATTAACTTTTGGAGTGACTGTGTTTTGGCTAATTAAATTGTCAACATTAGTGATGATCGTAAGTTTTTTTTATAATATAATAAAAGTAATTGAAAATAATAAACAAATCTTTCCATGAACTTTTTAGCATACGAGGTCAAATCGAAAGGTGAATGTGGCGGCAATGTTAGCGTGCGTTTGTCATAATTTTTGTAATTTAACAATTTAATTGCCTGTTAATAAATAAATAATGAAATTAACTGAATAAACAATTCGCTTTTATTTTTGGAATAACAATAAAGCATTCTATTATAATTTATTTCGAAAAATATTGGTTTTATTTCTGCATTTTAAGCATACATCATATTTAATAACAATTTAATTTCCATTACAGTGTTGATCGTTTAAGAAAATTAAAAACATCTTAAATAGTATAATTACTACGAAATTATTTTATGTGACTTCGTTAGCTTTCACCTTCTTCCCTTTTTATTCTTGAAATTTTCAATATATCAGCCTTTACTTAGAATTTCTAAATGTATATTCAACTTAAATAGTATCATCTTAAACTTTCCAAGAAAGCCGCATTATTAGTGAACAAACAAAAAAATATATATTTATAATGGTATTTAAACTACAATTTAGTGGACTAAAAAACTACATTATATTGTAAAAAAAAAAACAAACAAACTGTTACACATTAGGATTCCAGTAGTTGTATTCTTTCCTTCATTTAGTTTTGCTTCTTTTGTTGCTTTACTTTGTAGTCGGCCAGAGCAGCTTTAATAGCATCTTCTGCCAACATGGAGCAGTGCAATTTAACAGGAGGCAAACGCAATTCTTTAGCGATGTCAGTATTCTTCAATTTGCCAGCTTCATCAATGGTCTTGCCCTTTACCCATTCGGTGGCTAAAGAGCTGCTGGCAATGGCTGAGCCACAACCAAAGGTCTTAAATTTAGCATCAATAATTTTGCCGTTCTCATCGACTTTAATTTGTAATTTCATAACATCACCGCAAGCTGGAGCACCAACTAAACCGGTACCAACACTTTTGTCTTTTTTATCTAAAGAACCCACATTACGAGGATTTTCGTAGTGCTCGACCACCTAAATGATTCAAGTAAACAAACGTAGACAATTTAATTATTATTTTTATTGTTATAGAAAATCGTTTTATTTCTTATCGCTTAAGTACCCTAGTCCGCTAACTGATAAACAATATTTAAATGAGTGCAAAAGGCAGCAACGCAATAAAAGTGGAAAGCAGATGAGTAGTGCGTTCAAAATTTTCGGAAGGAAATCATAGGATCGTACTTGTAACATTTAATATGCCTTTCTATAATAGGGAATGTAAAAATTTATCTAAAACTATAAAAAAACGTCTGTCTATTCCGACATTTTGTTTCCTGTAATAAACAAAAGAACAACTTTTTAGAATTAAGTTATTAAAAAATCTAAATTATGCTATACAGTCAAGAAATGATCCACACCGCCAACCTAATCTATGAACTCTGCTTTCTTCATCAAAATACCAAACCTTTCGCTTATTGTTGTTGTTTTCGTAACTAGTTTAAAACCCAAGTTATTAAAATGTAGGCACTTGATGGAATTGATCTGAATCGATTTGTCTTCACTAACGATCTGTAGATGTTTGGTAAGTCTTCCTATCTAGACGACTAAACGAGCGAATTGGGTCATGAACCAGAAATAATTCTAGGCCGATGGATGTCTAGTATCTCATTGCATCCGGCTTTAAATTGAGTAAAAGCAGCGCATGTTGGCCTTTCACTTCCTTAATACCTTACAGCACTAAACATGTATTTAATTTGCTTATGAGCAACTAAATGAAGTCTATCGACTATCAGCATCATCGTTTCTTTTAATAATTGAAAAAAAGTATTATAAATCAAACTCAACTGACACTTAAGATATCTTCATTCTATAGTCACATGGGCGGTGTATGTTTCAACATAATCTATTGCAATAATCAGGTTTAAATACTTTTAATGTAAAACTTGTTGATATTTTATTCTTATTGTTTTTTATCTTACAACTGTAACCACCGGAGTGATACAAATTTATTCGGCCAAGGATTGTCAACTCAGCGCCAGTTGTATCAGTCGGAAGCTCACATGCATAATTGTCTATTACAACCCTTCAGTAAAGATTACAACCTAGCTTCTCACACTACGTATGTTATGTGTGTTAATTTTATACCTGAGTGGTGGGACCTACAGTTTATAGTCGATTCCGAACGACGGATTTTTGAGAAACTTTTTCATATCAATTTTATTTACTCTCAGATGCTTTGACAGAAATCTGCTGAGAGGAAGTCGGAAGTTAATTTCCTCAATTTTGTAAAAAGAAAAAATTTTATGCAAAGTTGTGAAATTAAATAAGATACAAAAAAAATGCATGCGTCAAAAAAGGACATAAAATACATGCACATTACTACACTCATTAGTATTACGTCAGTTTTTGTTCGCATTAATGTGTAGATGAATATATTTTTTAAAGTTTTAAAACTTACGCTTTAAATATTTTATTTATTGAACGTATAACTACGAATCAAAATCTTTAACTATTAGAAACAGCTTGCAAAACCTTAGCCCCTTAAGCACTATTTCTGTTTGCCCACCGACAGGCATCGCCACAAGTGGCACACTTTTTATGATAGGTTACGATTAGCTTTAGAATCATGTTGTCTTCTATGTCAGAGTGGTTCATCTTTTAGAAAAGGAAAACATTTTACATGACGGTCGCCTCTCATTATTTTATTGACATTCTATGATTGGCATTACATTTAACGCAAAAATGACAAAACTTGTCTACGATTGACTGTAACAGTTTCAGGACTATAAAATTTATTAATTTTTTCACTCACTTCACTTATGTTTATGTCTGTTAAAGTTCTATTGAAAACAATTAGATTACGAGTTCTCCCTTTTCAGAAAAAGCTTTGCTACGCCATATATAATTTGCCAAAAAAAAACGAATTTTTTTTCCTCTCAAACAATAACCATAGCATACTTTACCACAACCGGCTACAAGACCATCACTTTTCAATTTCAATACCTTAGAAGAGTGCGGTTGATGGTGAATCTTTTTTTGTTGTTCTTGTTTTATTGCACTGCAAAGACCTTGAAAATGAGCTGAAATCTATTGTAATTGCGCTGTGACTTCCTTACAATCATTTAAACTACGGCTGGGAGCCCCAATAGATAATTCATTTAAAAAATATTGCGTTTTTTTGTAGTATGTCGTTATGTATTAAAGTGGGGGAGTGATAGGGTTCAGTTTACTTACATTTTCATGGTAGAAAGCGGCTGGAACACTTTGTACCCTTTTTAATTGATGTTGAAATAAACGTGAAGCTCTTTGTAAGGATGCCATTGTCAAACTACTGAGTTTTTCTTATAATGAACTATTTGTCACTGAACGAACAAAAATTTGTTGTGAAATTAAACGTTTTAAGAAAATTTATTATGCGCACACACGGTGAATTCTTCTTTTATTTTCGTCTAGCCTTTGTTGTTTTTGTTTTCACAAAGCTGTCAGAATTTTATAATATCGTTTTTCTAATCAAATTCATAAGAGAGTGTGTATGAACAGCTGGTTTACAGGGTTGTATCCGGACTGTATCATTTGTGAAGATTGTACTGTATAAATGTAAAAATTTGTCTGTTTTGAAAAATATAACTAAAAATACGAGGACGTTGTCTGTAATTTTCTTAATTATTAAAAGTCATTAGGATTAAAACTTTTAAGCACTCTATTTGCCATGATAGTATTTTTCATGTGATTTGGCAATCAAGAAGAAGCATAGCTACATTTTAGAACCAGAGCATTTGCTAATTGAGTCCTAATCGTTTTCATTAGGTGGATAACAGCCACTGTGAAAACAGCTTACTATAATGCTCGTTGTTGATTCTATCCTCTTTGGAGTGGCTTCTCGGTTATTTTGAACTTATTTGTAAAATTATATACATACAGCCTCTGTTCCCAATCAAGCTACTATGTGGAAAGAGTAAGTTATAAGCGAGTACCAAAAAAAGAAAAAAAAATTATCCAGGAATTTGTGAGCGACACGGTTTCTGTTAGATATGGAGTGGAATAGAGAAATACAAAAACTAAAATGGCGAAGGATTGACCAAATGTTACGTATACCATCAAGTGCACGCAGTATAATTAAATGGAAGCCTCAAGCTAGCAGCAGGAGAGGGTGTCTTACCCACATTTACCGTAGTCATATAGCACTAGGGGAAATTAGCATCAAGAAGGATCGATTGTACAAATTTCCTCAATTCCTGTAAATGTTAGATTATTTTATATATTGGCCAATTGTTATTTGAATGTTTGCCATCTCATCGTACTTTTACTACTTTTTTTAATTGACATTAATTTTAATGAATGCATTTATTTATTTAAATACCATCACAAAATTTTTAATCTAAAATAGTCTTGAAAATTTTGTAGTTTTTCCAATATCTTGGTATTCCGAAACGCAAAGCCTGCAGAATAAACACCGCCGCTGCAAAAATAAAAAACAAAATTCATATTTCGTGATACTATTTTCATTATATCCATCACACCTATTTGGCATATTTTGACTTTCTTCAAGTAAAGTACTGGCACTTAATAGCACTGCCACACAACCACAGCCATAATATGGATTTTCTCCACTTATTTCGAAATTCATTGAATGATTCATTTCGTTATTATGTTCCGTCGTAACTGATTTTTGATCTGTTTCGTGTTCATTTGACCATCCACGGGCGTGTATTTTGATTTTATACGATGACATTTCAAGTAAATACGGATTAGGTCCTTGGGGAGAAAATAGGCCCATTGAAACTATTCTTGGATAGTCTTCCATTATTTTGAAAATTTTAGGGAATTGTGACAGAATGGAGACAACCAGACACCAAATTATGAACAGAACGGCCCATATAAAGTTTCTAAAGATCATAAAGATGAGATGATTATTATTAACATGTCTTAAGAATATGAATACCGTGGCCTTTTTGGCCTTTTATACAGCTTTCTTAATTTTGTATTCTTTGGAACCCTGTGTACAACCATTCCTGTTTAGGCTAACGATGTCTATAGTATCAAGAAGTCTATAGTACTGATCCTACAAGTTTGTTTAGACGAGGACCACAAAGCCATATATGTAAGTCTAAAAAGCTTTTAATATGTCTCCAACTTTAACTAGGTTCCAGTGATATTCTGCAGCTGAGTTCATGTCTCTATTGAGAGTCCTAATCATTTGTACGCTAACAACGGGGCCAAAGATCGAAAGTTCTTAAGCAAATCAGTGTAAAAAAGAATCTCTCTAAGCAGTGAAGTATAAGCATGGATGAGAATTTCAAAGGCTTTTGTCACATGTTTGTACTTACGGAAACTCCACATATTTACAGAATTGCATGGGTCTAGTGCTGTCTTGTACAAAAAACTGATACTGTGACCTATCTACGGCTTGTTGATCAATGAAAGGAAAATGAACCATAATTCCATCTCCTTCGGCTTTTGTTCGATGGTAGAGTTCTCTAGAATTTAAAACAAATTTTTTTAAACAAATTTTTGTATTAGAAATTCTTGTTGTTCAAATTATTTACTTAATAATTATTTCAGGTTCTAATTTTGGCATTGCAGCCGTTCTCAGCTCATCTCTTATGAATCTCAATTCGCCAATTTTACTTGAGGCCCACAATAGGCTGCTCCACGCTGCGTCAGACCAAATGGCATGTAAGGGATAGTAGAAATAGTAACCGAAATTATAGCGTACAAAAGCTTCGACTTGATTAACAATGCCTAAAAGGGATTTTTGCAAACAATAAAAAGAACGAAGGCTTATATCAACAGTTTGTTTTACCCTCAAATTTACGTTGCACAAAATTCAAGGTAATTTCTAAGGGCAAGCTATGAAAACCACACGAAGATATAACATATGATTTATATTCCACCGCTTTTTCATGATATTTCATTTCCATTAGCTCATTAAAATATGGATCATTACACACGTCAACATAATGGGTGCCCTTTAGAATGCAAGTGGTTATAATCTGTTCCGCCGTTAAGTGATATGGACCAGCGCAATTAACCAGGACCTATAAGAGTTACACGTTCTTTTATTAGAATGCCTTTGTAAATTCTTTCCAGTGTTATATACCTTACATTTTGTCACTAATAGGTCCAGTTCATTTTGGTCATTGGCATTTGCTATCAATATAGATATATTGTCTAACGTTATACCCATCTTTTGGGAAATTTCATTTAAAACCTCTTTAAGTTTGGGCTGAATGTTGAAAAAAAAATATCAAAAGGCTTTTTAGGCTTGTATCTTAAATAGCGTACCTCTGATCTGCCAGCTATAGCCCATTTAAGATCCTTGAAAATATGTACTGCTTGCTGAACAGCACTTTTGCCCATACAGCCATTGGCACCATAAATAATCACATCGAATTTCGTGCTGGCAGTCATTTAAGAAAATTTAAATAAATTTTTTTTATACAAAACATATGCAGGGTTTTTGATTAAGAATACAACCCCTTAATAGCCTACATCAATAATTCATTTTGATTACATTTAGGTAAGTATTGTATTAAGTGATTAAAAGCCAAACGTGGTTTTAAGCTAACATTATTCCTCGTTTCTCTAAGGAAATCAAAAATAAGAACTCTACAAATCCAAATCCAAAGTGATATATTAAATACAAAATGCATGATATTATCGTATATAGAACACATCTCTTTCTAACCTGTCGATGGCATGAGGGCGCTTCGAGGTGACTCCTAGTCTTTGTCTATTATCTACTGTCTAAAAAATGGTTCCACGAATATGTTCGATGGAGACCTACCCATTTTCATTTGCTACCCAAGACAGTAGATAAACTGATAGGCG
>QOCX01000074.1:414151-425107 GCA_005959815.1 Sarcophaga bullata
TGTGGATAATAATCACAGAATCAAATCGGAAATCCAGTTTTCCAGCGGTTGGGATATTCCATTTACTCTTTTCCGCCCAAAACAACTATTTTTAGCTGACATACCTGTTTCCTATTAAAAACATACTTCAAAAATCTTTAAAATCCACCGTATTTAATTTTTTTCCGTAAATAACCACAATAATAATTATTTAAATATTAACTGCGTGATTCAGTTTAATATTGTGATCACCGAATAATTAATTTTTTTATACAGTACCATTGCTTGTTTACATTTTCTGCCTCTCTATCTTTTTGTTTTAAACCATGCGCACACACACACACTTTCACACAACACAGAACAACTGTAAAATTTTAAACTAAACAGCTGAGAGCATAAAATGTAAAATGTCAAACTAAACAGCTGAGAGCATATAAATAAACGTTATAAACAACAAATTCTAATAGGAGAACAGAGTAAAAGAGACACGTAAGACATCATACTCGTGCGCTGTACAAGAACTCCGTACGCCGTGAATATATTTGGATAATTAAGAATATTTTCAATATAAAGTCGCAAAATTATTAGTGAAAATTACTTCATATTCTAAAATATTATGAAATTTCTTGTGTTTTTGTTAATGATTGCTGTTTTCCACCAGGGGTGGACGAAAGAAAGTAAAGAAAACAAAACATTTGTAGCCACCAAGGAATGGCAAGAAATACCAGAGGGTGAGTAAAGAAAAAAAAAATATTTTAAAGCTTTATATGTATAAATGAAAATGTGTCCTTAACATATTGCAATGTGGTTTAGGTCAAGGTATACCGGCCGGCTTGCATATACGCATCAATTTGGAAACAGGCAAAAAAGAAGCGAAAATTCTAGATGATAATGAGCAGGAAGACGAAAAGAAATCTACTTTGCCAGCAGACAAACAAAGTAAAAATGCTGCACTGTCAGTGGTTCAGGAAGAAGAATCGTTGACTGAGAAGAGCGCCGATGAGAAGCCAAAGAAAATTAAGCATTTAGAAGAAGCCCTTCAAAGAATTGGCATTGATTATGCACCCAAGGAGAAGGTGGAGAAGGTTTTACGTTCATTTCGTACTTATGAAGATCTAAAGAAGGATTTCGGTAGCATGCGTAAAGGCTTTAAAACTGACGCTCAAATCATAATTCAACTCATTGAGGAATTCCGCAATACCAGTACTGCGACGGATATTAAAGATGTGAATGATCGAATTAAAACTCAAACACAAATACTCGAAAGCTTCAGTTATTTAATGTCCCAATTTGATAATGCTTTATTATTTGTAGAGCAAAATGGCCTAGAACATGTTTTATTGCCCATTTTGGTGAATCAAACTCATACTGGCTTGAAAGTGGAGGCATTGAGAGTTTTGGGTGCTATGTCTCAAAACCATCCACAAGTTCAGATTAAAGTGAATGAACGTAATGTAGGTTCACTATTAGCCCAAATAATAATGACTTCCACCAAAACTGAAGAACTTTCTGCAGCTCTGTATGCCTTTAGCAGTTTATTGCGCAAATTTCCTTTTGCCCAGCAGAGAATATTATCCACTTCTGGTACCCAGGCTTTAGTATCTGTACTATCGCGTGATTGTGAACTTAAAGTTAAAGCCAAAGCTGCTACTATTATAGGCGATTTAATTGAAGAACGTGAATTGGCACTTTCGAAGAAACTTGGTTCTGATGATCCTTCAGTTGCAAAGCAATATGCTGAAATCAACTTTAAAGTCTGGTTAGTGGATCATGAGTATTGCGAAATTATGCCTACCTTAATTAATACACACGCTCCGGCCTTTCTGAAGGCGCCCGATATTTTGGAATATTTTGTTAATGCTGTTCATAATTCACACACCCTCTGTCACACTGTTTGGCGGGAAAATCCATTTTTAAAGGATATTTTCACTTATCTACAGCAACACTACAGTCAATCACAAGATGAATACCATCAGGATGTGGCCAAATTGTTGAGTGAGTTTCTGTCGCTATTGGATGGTGGGGAAAATACGAAACATGATGAGCTCTAAACTGGTCGTTTCAAGCATCATGCAGTTTGTAGTACATAATCGTATTTTTATAAAATGTTAAAAGGCTGTTTAATCTTTCTAACCTTATCTTTAGTTTCCTTTGGACTGTTTGGTTTAAGTCGTCTTTTTAAGTTCAAGTTTAGTTATGGGTTCTTTCCGTTTCTTAATATATTTTTTTATTTTTTAAGTTTAATAAAAAGAAATGGCAAAATCGTTCCCAAATACAAGATACAGAAATACAATAAGATTTATTTTTAATTATGGTTACAACAGTAGCTAAGACTGGGGAAGACAAATTACGTTCATTTTTTATGGTGTAGAGCATCAAAATTGAATAAGAGAGCCGTTGCATGAGCCAAAACTAAGTCATTTTAAAGGATAAGAAGATTCAGTATACCATAGTCTAGTAAGTAGTGGGTGTGGATTATTGGACGTGAGGCCCCGGTTCAAACCCCAGGCCAGAAATCTAAATTTAAAAAAATATTTCTTTGGCGACTAAAGCTAGCAGATTTCTGCAAAAAACTCTGAGAGTAAATAAAACTGCCATGAAAAGTTCCCCAAAAATCTGTCATTCGGAGTCGAGTTTAAACTGTAAACGCCACTCATGTGTAAAATTCGCACACAACATAATTGATGTGAGAAGCTTGGTCGTAGTCCTGACTGAAGGGTTGTAATGACCAATTATGTATGTATGTAGCATACACGATGAAGTTTGGTATCCACTAGGAAGGACGCATTTGGAAAAAACCCTATCTACATATAGTCATGACCTGTGCGTCACGTTACGTTACGAGCATTGTTAGTTGGTAGATTTCGTCGGTCTTATATAACAGCAATAAGATTCAATCGATGGGATTCAGTGAGAAGTTTTACTGCTAAAAAAATTTCGTAACCTCTTCATCAAAATATTTTTTGAACTACAGTTTAGAATTCATTTTTTTTGTGTGACTCTTTGGTAGCACAACAATTATTTCATTACTAAGGATATGAATGAGATGCTCCCTACCATACTTGGGATATGGAGATGGAGTGCAACATGAAAAATATTGTCGTGTTCAGTTTATTTACACTCCATAAAAATTAAACTAAAATTAAGCGTAAAACATGTAAACGCTGTCACGTACATAAATTATTGACACCCACTTTCGAGATCCTTAAGAAACACCTTGCATTCCTTAACACACAACAATCACAATAACAACAACAGCAGCAAAACAAGAAATAAACAAAAATAGATCCTTAAAAAAACATTCAAATTGAAGCGTCCTTAAAAATCATTACAAAATAGTTGCTTGTTTTCCATTGAACTTGAACTTTAAGAAAGAAAATGAAAAAAGGAAAGAACATGTGTCAGGATCATCACCATTGCACTATGACTCCTAAAGGGCAGCTGCCCCATTCGCTGGCGATGGCGACATGCCTTTGCTGTGCACACACCATTTACATTTGTTTCTTGTTAAAAATTAGTGTTTCTTTAAATATTTCTTAATAAAAACGTCCTTTTTTTCCGCTACTACACTATGTCACTCCAAACGATTTATTCTGCTATAAAACATGTGCATCTCTGCTCCCCTCTTTTGCATGAATGACTGGAGGGCACTCGCTACTTGTATTAAGAGATTCATTTGTCTAGTTGTTGCTACTGAGAAAGAGAGAGAAAATTTGTTGCTTGAGTGTTGGAAAAATGTTCGATTAAGAAGGGGTGTGAATTATGGTTGGATGTAATCGTGTTAAAGGATTACATGTTGGTCTGTCAATTTGACTCATTAATCGTTAAAAGAGTTTTAAGATTTTACACAGTGTACCTAGTGAGTTTAAAGCTGAAAGGGAGGTAGATGTACGAATAATTTGGTTATTCTCGAACCAATCGGAAATAGAAACATGCTGCCTTGTTTTGTGGAAAAAATGTTTCAGAATTCGTGCAATAGCAATATTATAAATACCGATTTGCACAGGAAACAAGCATACAAGTGTGACAGTATTAAAGCTTTCTAAATGAGCTTTTTCAAATCCTTTTGAAGAATGTTGGAACGCTTCCATGTACTATAATAACTGCTTTTACCTAATCCGTCATATAATTATAGCTCCTGATTACCATTTCTTCATCATTCCGACAGTCTTATGAAAGTATGAATTTTCATTTTGGCCAGATATGTTCAGCGTAACCAAGAATTTCTCTTAGATTCCCAAGCGCCGGACTATGTTCTATATTCAAGCTAAGCAGATCTTAGGATGAGAGGGCTAATAGGTGTCGGTGCTTAGAGACTACGCTTTTGTGAATTTGTACTGGATGGAGTGATGTGGAGTTTTTGCTGATTGAGTTCCGCACTGATGACGCAGAGGGGGCCAGAGGTCTCTTAATTATTTTTCTTTAAATTAGAAAATTGATAGAGATTACTTCATCTCCTCTTAAGTTTGAGCAGGAGATTGCTTGTGCTCTTTTCCTTTGGCCGTATTTTGGAATACAAGGTACATATTGTAGTTGGAAATTGGAATTCAATTTGTAGTTACCTCTGAAATCCTTGTTTCATTGGCTGTTATGTTGTTTAAATCCTTTAAGAACAAAAAACAACGAGTATGTCGCAAATAAGCTTTGTTTAATTGTCGTCTATTTCGGATTGTTTGTGAATATTTCAGTGTAACAAGCCATGTGACATCATTTTAGCGTTAAGTCTAGTTTTTTAATGTCTTTGCAAGAATTTAAACACAAACAAAATATCCTAAAAATATCGTTCTTCATGCTTTTATTGAAGATCATCAAGAACTGTTAAGAATTGTAAAACAAATGTAATCCGTTAGGCGTGTTAAAAACGTCATAAATTTGCAGTCAACACTAAGATTTTCTTCCTTATTTTTTATAAAGGATCCACTACACTAACAAAAAAAAATAAAAAAAAAATAAAAAATGCGGATCTTTTTTTTTTGTAGAAAAAAGAGAACAAAGACACAAATGCAATAAATTAACGATTTACAAACAATTTGCAATAGGAAAGAGTATAACAGTTGACCAAAAAAAAAACAAAACACAAAAGGACATTATGGTTGTAAAAGAAAAAAGGAAGGAAAATAAATATAAAGAAGGATCTGGTACTCTAATAAAAACGAATGAATCAAAATGAAATTGAACATCTTGTGTTTAATTAAGGATCAGCTGCTGTTCTGCTATTGGCGCAAGCAAAAGAAGAAATCCAAAAAGGATATTTTTATTGATTTCCCTTTTATAAAGTCTCTATGCAGGGTTTATTTATAGAGAACAGAGTGGACAAAAGGTCAATTGTTCTGTTGGACAATGGAGCAGTTAGGAACTCTTAAAGGTCTCAATGAAAAGTAAAAGACAACGTTACACACTTTTGAGGTCGTCTTAGAGGTCATTTTAAAATGTTATTCTAACTAAAATGTCCTGTGAAATTGCAGCTTGTCCGTTACAAAACAGTGAGAGAGGAAGAGCAAAAGAGAGGATGCTTGATAAATCAAGATCAAGATCTGCATCTTAAATGCTCATTTGAGCTCTCAAACTCATTAATATTTAGTTGGTTGGATGCAGTAAACTGGCATGTTTACTCTCTTTCTCTCTCTCGCTGGAACTGTGTGTGTCTGCCTATTGAGCCATGATTGATTTTCCTGATCGTATTTGTTTTAAAATGTCATTTTCATTATGAGGTCATTGTATTACGATTCTTTTATATTTTTACAAAAGCATTGTTTGGCTAATCCTACCGAGTTTTTTTCTTTTCCCTTAGTTTTTTAGAACAAGAATTTTAGGAAATCTAGCAACAGCAATATCTTTAGGATCATTGAAGACAACTGTCATATAGTAGACGGCGAGAGAGAGAGAGAGAGAAAGAGAGAGAGAGGGAGATAGTAAAATAGAAATTTTCTTATTTCAAAAAGTATATTTAAGTGCGAAAAGACAAAGGCCTCTAAATATGACTAAATTACACACATGCACAGGACATTTCCGGATTTATGTTGAGAAAAGAATGGAAAAGAGCAGAAAAAAAAATGAACACAGAGGAAACCAATAGCGAGATAAAAATCGATACAACTACTAAAGCTGTTGGTTTTTTTAGCTCATGTTACATTAAATGTTTTTTAATTGTTTCCTTCCCAATGAACAACAATGACTTCTGACAAAAAACGAGATAAAAAACGAAACGAAACGAAACTAAACTAAACAAACAATACAAACAAATATCCTTAATTTCACTTAGGATCACTTACTATCGATCAATTTTAATGATAGTTTTTAATTTTTTCAAATCACATAATATTGGAGGCCGACTGACGTTGCCAAAACGTTGCCCTACGGCTTCGTAAAAGTAACGAAATTCTACGAAGACTACGAAATTCTAGTAGGTAGTGTGTTTACTTATTAGACGTAAGGCTTCGGTTCAGACCCCAGGTCATACATTTCGAACAAAACAAAATTTGAAAAAATATTTCTTCGGCGACTTCCTCTTAGCAGATTTCTGGCAAAAACTCTGAGAATAAATAAAAGTTGCCATGAAAAGTTTTTCAAAAATCTATTATTCGGGATCGACTTTAAACTGTAGGTCCCGCCACTCATATATAAAATTATACACACAACGTAAGTGGTGTGAGAAGCTAGGTTGTAATCTTGACTGAAGGGTTGTAATGATTAACTACGTCCAAAACAATGCAGGCCCCAAATACCAACAAAATGGTAAGCTGTGGTGGGTCCATCAGCTACTTTTACGCCATTTCCGTAACAAATTAAAAAAAAAAACGTGGACGCACATGAACAAATTTGTAAAATGGAATCAAATCTAAGGCTATTCATCATATGCGCCTTCACAATGCTTTCCACACTCCACTCAAGATCAAAAAAAAAATCCATTTAAAATGATATTCAAACATTACTTTTCATTTCAGGAAATTTTCCTAAGAAAGCCAAATCCCTCAAGTATTTAAACTCTATTCTCGTGTTAAGGTTTACTGCTTCCTCTCTCCACATTCTGTTAAGAGTTGCAATGGGAAAATATATTTAAATTTCATTCTCAACAGTACAGATAATATTACGTAAAGGATGGATATGAAGAAGACTGTGCTGAAGACGGTGTTGTTATTTTATAAAAGGTCGTAGAGCGAGCCACCTTTAACACATTGAATGGAACGAGTGCGCGCTTGCGTCACACTAAATATAACACTTCTATAGATTTAACATTAAGGATCTTTTAGGGGTTAGTTTTCGTAAGGCACTAAGGTCACCACCATCACAGCTAATGCTGCAGCTCTGGCGGCAGTATTAAAGTGTGCATTTAAGAACGTATGCCAAGGGTCGTTAAATATTTATTTTCACATTCTTACACAGATTGAGATTCAAATATTTTTCTCTTACGCTTCCTTAACGTTAAAAGAAAAAATTAAAAGAAATTTCTTATGTATTGAAGAATCGAGAGTTTTTTCTTTGAAGAAAAAGGGGAACGCAAGGAACACAGACACAATAAATTAATGCTACTTTGGCAGCAATGATTTAAGGTCGTGTGTTGCGCACGCGCATACAGTTTCTGCTTCTCCCTTTTGATTATTAGATTTGTTGTTGTTGTTGTTGTTGTTGTAGTTATATTACACAATGTAAGATTTCTTATTGTAATAGGTGATCCTTGGAGGATTATGATTTGTTAACAGGAAATGATTTTTTTATTATTCAAGTATTACCGAATGTTACGATAATAATCTCATGGTCGGTTCATTGGTTTTATTGTGAAAAAAAGGTTCCCCCTCATTTGAGAAAGTACGCAGGGTAAAGTTGTAGCAAAAGATTTTGGTTTTTAAGTGTCGGTTATGATTGTGCATAAATTTATATTTGATAGGAATGTTAAAAGGAATGCCAAATATTGATGGTTTTGTTTCTTAATTGTTTCAGATATTATATGCCATGCTCCATGTAATAGTTTTATATCAGCGCTACGCAAAGCTATTTTATTGAGCTTTGCAGTTTTCAATTCCTAATGGTACAAATCTCTAGTCTTTTATCAATTTTTAGAGTTTGATGAGTATAGGGGGGCCAATTTCCTCAAATATGGTTTTATTTCAACCAAAGTTGTTGATGTTTTTTTCAAAAATTCTGTCTTTTTTCGATATAATATTGCTTGTTGGCCATACATCCCGAAAATTTATGTTAAATTAGTTTAAGAAAACAGCATCCTTTGCAAATAATCCATTTTCATTTTAGCTCTTCTATGCTGTTTCCAGAAGAAACCAATGATTCGTCACTAGTTCCTATCGTTTACTTTGCTGCTTATACTCATGGTTTACTTGATCAAATTTAAACAATTACAGTGATAGAAAGCAACTAAATACTCTATCTGGATCGCTTATTTGAAGGGATTAAAGTCTCTTAATATCTAAATTTCGAAAACCATTATGAAAACTATTTCGTCTACATCTAGAAACGAACCCGTGGTGTTTGTAAGCAAACACACTGCATTCCCTCCTTCCGATAGAATACAATGTGGCACAGTCAGATGCGAAAGTATATTGATTGATGCCATAATATAGGGCACTAAAGAATTATACGGACAATGTGGTTGAATAAACGCTTTAGGTGGTCTTTTTTGACTACTCTCTGCTGGCTAAACATCCTAGACTTTGTGCCAAAATGTCGTCATATAATATCTATTTGAACCAGATTTATGCTGGTCCATCTTACACACTTTCTGATCATGGTTTTAATCAGTGGGCATCCGATATACACACTCCTGGAATTAGCAGGTAAAGAAGGTTTTTAACTCACAAAATCAAAACTTTTACGTAATCTTTTCGATTCAGCCCTAAATGTAATCTAAGTATAGTTTAAGAATATAGATTGATTGATTTGTCTCAAACTTCTGTTCTCAATCGTTTTTTTTTATAATTTTCATTAATTTCACAGTTTTCACATGCATTATGGATCCTTTTTTTTGTGATGTCATCAATTTCTAGACAAATTTTTTAAATCCTTGTGATAAAAAATGAAAGTGATCATAAAATTCCCTTTCAAAATATCATTTCATGCACATCAGGATTAAAAACAAATCGAATGACTCAATTCGTTAAAAAAAAAAGAAATTGAAATCTCCAGGAACAATGGCCAGCTTTAATTTCATGGTCAATTAGTGATCTACAATTAAACGAAAGAATCGAATAGAAAACTTCAGTATCTACTGGAAAATGGTATTGAATTTAATCCTGTCAGCGTGTGATTGCCAGACGTTAAATGCGGATCATAAACATACTCTCTCTGTCTCGTGTATGCTTCTTTTTAAATATTTTTTAAGATTTTAAGGACATCAAGCGAAAAACAGTAGAAATAAAGAAAGAAAATGACAAAAAAAACAAGATTTTAATCTGGAAACCAAAAAATCTTGATTAAAAATATTACAAATAAAACAGGAAAACTGGAGAGTGAGAGAGAGAGTGATAAAAATCGCCAACAATATGAAAATGTCACGCTTAATGAAGAAAAACAATGCAAAATACAATTGTCATCTGCTGTCAATGATGTTTTGTGGCTGTACGAATCAATGACTGACTGACAGACAGGCTGTGCATTAAGACAGTTAGAGGAAATCCTTGCATTGAGTATGTGACTGCAAATACAGTTGAAAGTAGAAGTGAGTGCTGTATTGTTTGTACTGTTTGGACAGCACGAGTTCATTTTATAAGAGTATACTCACGTACTTAGGCTGAAATTGTAGAGAAATTGTTGATAAAAACAAAAATTTCCCTAAATTTGTTATTTTTTTGCTGTTTAGATAGTAAAAATAGAATAAAAAAGAGAATATAAATCATATACGTACTCTCTTTCAAATATTTACATATGTATGTGTGCACGTTTAAATAAATACTATGCAATAACAGGCAACTCATGTGTATACGCTCAGCAGTATTTTATATTTTCCATAACGGAAATATAATAATACTGGTAAAACAACAACATTTTAAATATACAAATAAGCAAAAAACAAAAAAAAAAAAAAATTAAAAAAAAACTGCACTATACTGCATTTATTTTGTTTTGTTTTTGTTATTAGAAAAGAATCTCTCCATACTTCTCTTTAAAGAGAACGTTACTTACTATGTTTTGTTATTGTTGATGAGGTATGAGTGTTGGTGTTTGTTGATTTAGTAGTGTGGTACTCTCGTGCAGTTTGTGTGAGATAAACTGATTGTAGGTTTGTGTTGGTAGGATTCGTTGTTTTAGCATTTGCCTTTGAATATTTGATCGTTATTATGTGTTTATGGATCCGATTTGTTTTTCGTTGCTGCATGTCGTAACTGTTCATTGTTGTTTCCTTGTTGGCGTCATTGCGTAGTGTCAACTGAATAGTATTGAACACCGGGTGAGTGCACATGCATTGGTAAGAGTGTTGGTGAACAATTTTTTGACTGTCTCTCTGTTTTTTAATGCAGTCCTCAACAATACACTCTAAAAATGTAGCTGGTATTCGCATTGCACACCATAAAGAAGAACGTTTATTTTGATTATATTGTACTGGGTTAATCTATTAGTGGTTTCAAATCGACGGTCTGTCAAGGTCTCTCACCTTAGTGAAACGTAATACGAATGTAGATCGTTTAACAAACAAAAAATGTTTAAAAACAGTTAAAACTTGTTATAAATAATGGTAATTCAAACGCGGCCACATTTCAAGCATCATGCATAATCGACTAAATTGTGCAAGATGAGACTGGCAGCTTAGAAGAAACTGCCAGCATTACAGATTTGGCCTGGCCTGTGTCTCATGGCTATGTACGCAGTCCCTAAAATATCGCTTCTGTTAGAGAAAGTGTGACGGGTAATCCGAACTTGTAGATAACACAACATTTGCAGCACTTAGACCTACATTTCAGCTTATTACGGTATATTTTGCATTTCCGTCGATGTAAAGTCTAACTTCCAACTATTCATGCCGGTTGACCA
>QOCX01000074.1:427589-450809 GCA_005959815.1 Sarcophaga bullata
TAGTAGGGGTGGTATATTCAGTGATATTGTACGGAGCTTGAGTAGTAGAGAGAATTTGGGGAAAGTACCGCCAAGGGAGACATATTATTTATTTTAAGATCAGTTTGTAGTATGTAGTGGATATCGCAGGCGACTAATATAAAGGGTTTTATACTAAGGTTTCTTCCTTCTTCAATCACGAATAATGTAACAAAGTTGGCAGTGAGATTCAGAGATTATTATTCAATAATGTTTTTGGGGTTTTTAGATTTGTTTTGGTATGGTTTATGACCTCTAGCAGATTGAATGGATTCAAAACTTCTAAATGAGTTCTATCGATAAATAGGCGGAAGAGAGTAGTCAACATAATTTTCAAAATTGCAGGACCTTGGCAGCGATCGTCTCATAGATTGAAGATTACAGGAATTACTGTTGAAATGCCGCGGTGATTAGAGTACCATAGAGACATTCATTTAACCTAGCATTGTGTGAATAAACTTTCAAAATGTTTTTGAATTACATTTCTTTTATTTTATCCTCCATTTTTCAAATCTCCATAATATTTTTCGTTTTATTTCTGTAATATTTCCATTAAAAATACGCCCCCTCATCTATTATTTTGAATATAGTTTGTTGGGTTGTTCTACAATTTGTTGTTGGGTTTATTTTTATTTTTATTGTGATTTATTTATGGAATGAAAAAAAGGAAAGGAAAAAATAAGAAGAAAAAAAAGAAGACAAATTAAAATATATAAGATTTTAAAGAAATAGAAAAAGTCTTATAAAACACGCTTGCGCTATACACGTTCTTAATATTTTTTTTTTCTTTCTTTCTGATGATATTGGTGACGACTGTTGAAAAGTAAGAGTTTTCCTTGTTGTTCGTACACCCGCCCGCCCCTTTGGTTTGGTCTTTAACACTTTTTAAATGAAAATGAAAAATGAGAACAACAACAACAACAGCAACACCAAAAACAATAACAAATGGAAAGTCTTAAATAAAAATTACAAACACTTAAGAAACCAATTAAGAAGCAGAGAGGAATAATAAACTGCTACGGTGGCATGGAGATTGGAGATACGAAAATTTGTATACAAGACAACCAAATATTGTGTAGACAAGGGCAATATGTATTTCAATGCATATACATGGTATATATGAATACAGTGCATTACAAAAGCAAAATATATTTTATTTTCCAAAAGGTTATTTTCAATTAAATTATACATCAATATAATTAAATTATTAAATTGAAATCGTTCAACTGAAGCAATTAAGTTTTTAATATGCAGTTTAACTACATATTGTTTATATAATGCTGCACTTCATTATTGCATTGAAAGGGTAAGCGATACGATAGAAATCATAGATATATCTAGGCATCAAAGGTCTTTAATGGAAATGGTTTGCGAAATATCTATTCAATGATCACTTTGTTTAAGTAACAGCGGAATCTAGAAGGCATATTTGCAGGATTGTATATCGTACAGAGCAAACTTTAGCCATTGATTGTAGTATCCTGCAGACTAAGGATACTGTCAGTTATAGCACTTTCTACTGCCTATACTAAGTCCCTTAACAATATAGAGTAATGGAATCAAAGTTTTTGTTTTATGTATTAAAACAGTACTAAGATTACGATCCGTACTACTATTGAAACGACGATAATAGATTGTGAGAGAGAGGAAGCAAAGGTTAAG
This sequence comes from Sarcophaga bullata, assembly GCA_005959815.1. Classification (NCBI taxonomy): domain Eukaryota; kingdom Metazoa; phylum Arthropoda; class Insecta; order Diptera; family Sarcophagidae; genus Sarcophaga; species Sarcophaga bullata. The sequence continues at coordinate 429,270 of QOCX01000074.1, forward strand.
ATTTGAATATTTTCAGAATATAAGAGAGAAAAAGACTGTTGCAAGTAGAGTCTCCCCAATACAAATTAGTTTGTAATGCTTTATTAAAAAGCAAATGCTTTATCAGCACTACAGTAGGTACTGCATATAAATATGAAATAGAAGTTAATAGGTGATGATACATCAGAATTAAATACCATTTCAAGAATATGTTTAAAAATATCAGACGAATGTATTATTCAACATGGAAATATAGCTGCTGTCATAAGGACCATACATTATTTAAAAATAATAGAGAGATGGATTGAGAGAGATACTCTCATCTAGAGTGTAATCCTAATTAAGTAATATCTAACAGAGCTGAATGTCATTTATAAATATGAATTGGGGCGAGAATAGGTCTGAATGTCACTCTAAACTGTGAACACAATTTTACTACCCACTGTCAAAGAAAACAAAACTATTGAAAGTAAATAAACCAAAAACGAATGTGTTAAAATCAGATCTTCGAATAGAACACAATTAAATATGAAAAAAAGTGAAAACTCCCTAAAGGATTTCAATAAACCTAAAAAAAAGCAAAAGAAAAACACAACGTAAGCCATCTATCCACAAACTTGCTCCATTGAATAACGTAAGTATTACGAGGTGCGTGCCACCACAAGATTTACTCTTTCTTAAGCGCTCGTAAGAAAAATCACAAAAACTCCAAAAAAAAAAAAGGAAAGGAGAAGAAAATAACGCAACATTTCTAACATCTGTAGACAAGCAACACGCTGACATTGAACTTGGAAAACGATACCCAAAAACAGAAAAAGAAAAAAAATTACAATTAAAAAGAACACAATTTTTTTTCTGAGAGGGGGGAAATGAAAGTGTTAAAAAGGGGTTGTTTAAGTAGCTGTTGCTTCGTCGGTACTTAAAAAAATTTCAATTTTTAAATTAATGATCTTTAAGCAGCTACTTACATGAAAACTATATGTATCATGTAAATATGTAGTCATAAAAAAAAACAAATAAATTCGATAACATTATTGATACGCCATTTTAGAGGGATAACAGCAGCAGTTTAGAGGGAGATAACTTAAATGATAATTGATGCTTTTAATAAAATATTGTTATTGTTATTATCTTTTTCAAAAATTAAAAATCACGTAAAAACTTAGATTATCGCAGTTTGACGGAGAATACCTATACAATGAAGATGGCATCCATATGTTATTAAACAAAGCATGGAATTAATGTAGTCCGTATAGCAAAAAAATTTTTGTACTTAAAACGAGAAATTTTGCAGTAGTTATATACGAGAACTATACTTTTCTTCTCTGTGTTATTTCTTCTCATTTTTTTCAGAATAAAAATACTTCAATATTATTTGAGCGGAAAGATTTACTGGAAAGATGGAGTTTGGAAACTAGTTACATTTGTTTGTCAGATATCAGGTCACTTGGTGAGCCGTGATTTCTTTCCACATTAGATAATACATATTAGGAAATGAGTTATGAATCCAAATGAAGTTGGTATTTCCAACATGTTTACATTTTGCAATGTGCCAGTACATAACGGTGAAGTTTGTAATGGGAATCACGATTGCACATTGACATTTCTTCCTATAGATAGAGTCTTTGAAAATAAAGCTGTCAAAACTAGTTTGTTCTAAAGTTGGCACTTGCATGGACATTATAGTAGACCAATCGAAAAAACTAAAAGAGCCTCATGAAAAATCTAATAAAAGTTTGTAATGACCAAAGGATTAAATGATTTTACTGAACATGGTAACGAACTCTGTTTAGGTCTGGTCCAACGAAAGGTGCGCCTGGGGCGTATTATAGGGTGCAAGAAACTTCATTTCTAGAATTTTCACTATGTGCGCTGATTCTAAAAAAGGGTCTCAGCTAAAACGTAAAAGAAAAAATTGTTGCGGTATAAGAGGCAGGGCGTATACCATTAGATCTCTGTATTAAAACAGGCTCTAATGGATTTAGAAGGCTTATTAGCTACCACAACTAGGAAAACAGAAGTTTAAACATGTTAGACCTTTCTGACATGGGCGACTGAATCATTACCATCAGCTTGGCTCTATGTACTAGTGTACGTATTAACCACTCGCATCGCGACAAAGTGACCACCCATTTGCGAAGGGTTCGATTCACTTGGTATTGATCAAATAAATGTGGTGGTTAATGCATATAGGGATACTATAAAGAGCTTGTGGATCTATGACTTTGTTGACTATGACTATGGTTTTCTAGAGCATTGATCCTACCCATCAACATATTCTGCCTTTAAGAGACCACTCTTCTTACACTTTTTAGAGTAAAGTGCCTTAAATTTTTATACCAGGATGAAAAAAACAATGAATTCCGGCCAAAACAGGATTCAGAAACAGAAACAGATCTTATCAGTCTAAAAAATGTTAAAAACTTTGAGTTCCTAATGGTGTTGCACCAAGCAATATCAAACAGATTACAAACAAAAATTTTTAATTGAAAAAATAAATAATAAAATATGCATTTACTATGTGCATCTTACCTATCCATCCCTTACGACTCTTTTTTGTTCTTCCTTCCTTTTTTGAATTATTTTTATACGAAATAAAAAACTACAATCCATATCAACAAGTTTTATAATAAAAAAAAACGTAGAACATGTAAACCAATCCCCCCCTTAAAAATGCTAAAGAAAGGTTAATTGCTCAATTAGAGGTTAAAATTACTTGATCAGTTGATCTCTTCATGCCACTCAATTTTGACTTTTTCCCCTAAGTAATCGCCTTTTTTTATTAAAGCGCTTAAAAAAATTCACCCCATTTGGAAAAAAACAGACCCTCGTTTTTTACTCGAATTGAATTGTGCAACAAACACAAGAAATTTGTTTAAGTGGCGTTTAAAAAAAAAAAGGAACACAGTCATACGCAATAATTAGAAAAAAGTCGGAAAAAAATTAGGGCTGCCTGCCCATTGTGCAACATATAAACAACATAAACAACGGAAATGTAAAAAAAATTTTGTAAAGAAGCAGTCAAAGGAAAGAACACGACTTTCCTAAAAAAAGGAAGTTGTTTACGTTTCGATTACACTCTGTAATTATGAAATTACCAGCCATTATCCCATGTTTTGCTGTTGTTTTTTTTTTTCAATTTTTTTTTTTGTAATTTTTCCAATTTTTTATTCGTGGTTAATTTCAAACACTTTATAAAGTGATAAGTATCCCAAATTAGGATGGATGAGGAGGGTCGTTCGGTTTTCCGTTTTTTTTTATTGTCTGTTCGTCATAATAAAGAAGTCGATCGATGTTTTTTATTGTTTCCCCCGTGTTGATGTGTGTTACAGCGATTAGATAATATTGTGATCGTACAACAATAGTGTTGTGCAATACATTGTAAGGGTTGTTTTTCATTCAATCATTTCGTTTGTAATCCTTTTGATGCAACCATAATCGGTTGCCTTTTTTATGGTTTGACTAATAGACACTTCGATAAACAAAGGATTAGTAAAGGATTCTTCAGCTTGTTTATGTAAGAAATTTCAGAAGCAGAAGGGGTTTTAAAAAACCATTTATCATCCTTAGATCTTTTTAAAGACTTGTTGATTGTTTTTGTTGTCTGTTTAATATGAAAAAATAAACAGAATTCTTTTACAATAGAATTCTACACGATACAAGAGGTGCAGTAGTTATGAAGAGGGTCTGGGAATGCATAGTATTACAAACTATTCCAAGAATTTAAATGGTTGTTTTATACAGAAATCGCTCTCTAATCCTAGACACTATGAAGAAGATAATGACGGAAATGAGTCGTGGTCTTTCCTCATATGGCAACTACTGCTATAGATCCATCCTGTAGACATATTTTCCTAACTTTTTTAGTTAAAACTTCCAGCTAAGTCCATATGGCAACCTGTTAGTCGTTAATAATTTGAGCATTGACCATATACCGCATAGAAAGTACAGCAATGTGACTCCTCCTCTCTTCCACATTCTGTGTAGAACTGTCTTTATCTCGTCTGAACGCAGCCTTGATAGAAGATTTCATACCACAATTCTATGCAGGGACGACTGGTGCTACACTAAAAATCCTGTGGCAGTCTTAAAAAGATAGTTTTAAACTTGAGAATATGGTAGGCTGGGGAATTTTCTCCGAATAGCTTAATGTTAGGATATCCTGAGTAAGGGATCTCCAATTACTGACAGCTATGCTTAAATCAGATCTCTTTTGAATGCAACATACAGATCTAAACTAGTTGGCATATACTCTAACTTCCTTGATCGTTTCTTATGCGCAGTTTTGTGTCAGTCTAATAAGGGTTCCTGGTTACAAAGATATTTCCGATAATTATGTAATTGTGCTGATGAACATGTTAGAGTCGCTACAGATCCAATGGATATTTACTTGAGAATTGTTCAGTATCCACTTTCAGTCCATCAATATTGAATACAATACAATTACCTTCAACGTTTGAATAGTTGTACGACAGTTTACGGTCACTTTAACTAGTTTGGTCTTATACCTCAATAAACATTTTCAATATCTCCATCATGTAACGGTCATTTTATGTCATTAAATATCAGTTATTGAATGGAACAGAAAATTGGAAAAAAAAACACCAAGAATCAGAAGACAAATAATAGAATTGAGCAGAAAAAAAAAAATGAAAAAACGAACGAACTGCTGTAAAAATCCTGGTAAAAATCACAGAATAATTAAGAGGAGCAAGAGAGAAACATCTGCTCCTGATGGCACTTTCGTTTCGGTCAAAACTAACAAATATTCTAACAACTTTTCATATTGTTTGGTCGTTGTCGTTGTCGTCGTCGTTACTCAGCGTGCACATATATACATACGCTGCCAATAGTTTAAATATTCCAAAACCCCGAAAACACATTATATTATTGTGTATTATTTTTCTATTTTTGAATTTTTCACATTTTTTCCACATTTTGTTGTATTTTGTTTTTTTTTTTCTTACTTTTTTTGTTTTGCATTTTTTTTTGCTCCTGATCATTTTAAAAGGCCCAGCACACGTTCTTTTGGTTTTCATTCAAACTGCTGCTGTCGTGTCTGTGTCTGTGTCTATATCTGTGTTTGCGTTTGTATCTGTGTTATTTGATAATGTCGTCCTACACACTTCAATGTTTTTAAAGCATCCGTTTGGTTGTTTCCATACAATAAATGGGGTGGTGTATACAGAGTATTATACTCGTAGTCTATGGGTGCATATACATTCATTTATAAATGCATCTAAGTACATCAGTAGGTATTTATTAAAAAAAAAAGAAAAAAAATAAAAAAGAAAATGGAATTTAATGATAGCATACGATATAGACTATGTATGATTGAGGGATCAGTAAACTCTAATGGATCGATTGTGATTTAAAAATTGAAAAATCTTTTCTTTTAAAATTGAAAATCGTCTCAGTTGGCAGTTGAAGCGAACTGTGCTGTTGGTTATATTCGCGACGACAACTCTCTACCGACAGACATACAAGAAAGTACTGTGAGAAAATGTAACTGCAATCTAATTAACGAAGTAAGAAGGCCATCTGACATCCTTATTACTAATGTTCTAAGGATACCATCCACCAACTTCGCTTGGAACAATATTCGATTAGGCTATACTCGCAAAATTTGCTAGTCTTCTTAGATATCTTATCCTTTAATCCGATCGATTTATAGCTTTAAGTAGTTGCTTGGTACGCTTCCCAACAAATATTAGCCAGATGAGTCTGATTATATGTCAAGCCGTGCGGTTATGTGTGGATTCAGAGTAAGTCGTTATCCTACTAGCACGACCATCTTTGTTACGCTTGTAACCAGATGTCTTCTAACCAAAAATCCATATTAAATTGGCACAAAATTCTCGCTGGAATCGATCAAGGGCGTCGGGATATTCCAGCTGATTTGTACCTAATGGGTTCTCCTCCTGTCAGAGCGTATAGATGTGCTAGGTCCTTACTCAAAATCCGTCTTAGAGTGCTCCTTATCGCCTTTATTACAGTATTAAACCTTTCGTATTAGTTAGGTTGGCATTGAGATATTCGAAGATTAAACTTTTAGGAGAAATGTCCACAGTCAATTTAATTCTCAAGTTGAGAAATCATTTCTGTACCTTCTACAGAAGACTAGCCTTCTCACTTGTAATAACAGTGCTTAATTTGCTTATCTAGACTAAGTTCAGTAAAGTTTTAGTCAATTTTACTCACAGTGTGGGTACCCAAGAGAATAATGTACCAAGCCTGACAGATAACTACGCCGCATTGTGCAAAATACAGCATGTTGTCAATTGAATATAACAAGGAGGCCCAAAATAGAGGTTATCAGCCAAGCACGCGTAATCTGTATTGCAATAGATCTCCTTACATTATCAAGAAGCTTACTTTGCCATTTTTTATTGAGGGTTTCTATTGCATCTGGTGCCAATGTAATAAGAAACAGCCACTGGAAAAGAGTCGTATAACGTATAGAGAATCTCAAGAACTCTGTTCAGTGTTTTCAATAGAAAGGAATAGACATTAATTATAACGGAGTTTAACAGTTTAGTATGTGATAAAATCATAAGACGCCACTTTAGAGAAATTTAAGTGAGTTTAGATTAGACATTGAAAATAGCTCAGTTAAAGAAGAATAAAATCCTTTACATTTTGAATGTTAGCAGAATAATGTCATCTCAAGAGAAAAAAAATCGACGTAAGCTAGTAGGTAGGTGTTTCCTTCAGAGAAGAGAAATCCGTAGATCAACTAGTGTCTTATTGTAGACTGCCATTCTTCTACATGGCTTTCTATGTGATTCGCTAGTAGACAATTTTTAGACACAATAATGCTGGAGATTAGATAGAAATTTTACTCCATGGATAATACTTTATGGATACATGGATATGGATACTGCTCAACTGCTAGATTAAGTTCGCAAAAATCTTAAACCAAAACAAAACGTAACAACGGTGTTAATTTAGAATTCGTGAAAAACAAGCAATTTATGAGCACTTATATAAAATAAATTTGCATCATTATTTTCAATATATGTACGAGTATATGCACATAGATTTAAATTCAGGGTATACAGGGTATAAATAAACCCCCTAAAAAACTTTTATATACAGAACAGCCAATCACAAGCTATTACATACTGAACGAATTATAAAAATTACCTTTAAAAAATTGTTTTTTTTATTTATTTTTTTTTTTTTCTAAAAGATGCATTTTTTTATTCTGAGGCCTAATGCCAGAAAAAACAAAATTCAAATATTTACCAATAAAACTTCTGCATATAAAATGAAATAATAAAAAAAGTTGTTTTTTATTTTGATTTTATTCATGCACAAATAAAATAAAATTCATTTTGCAACCCTTATAAAAGAATAATAAAATAAATTTCATACTCCAGGCCCAGGCCCAGGCAAAAAATGCTAATAAAAGCATTCCTTTTCTTTTTTTTTGAGTTTTTGTATTGTATTTTAAATAAAAATGCTGTATTAAATGTATAAAATGCTGCAAATACTTTTTAGGGTGGCTGCATATAAAGAGGGGTGGGAAAGTGTATATATGTGTATGTACATATATATTTATAAAATACTATACATATATGTATATGTATACAATCCTTAACAAAAAAAAAAAAGAAAAAAAAAAGAAAAAAATGAAAAAAAAAGAAATAAAAAATAAATGTGAAAAAAAATTACAGAAAAAATTTAAGGGATGTTTTAAAGCATTGCATGCGATAAATGGATAAATATAAGGATATTTTTTTTTTCTAAAATTTCCAAAAAAAAAAGAAATAGAGAAATCTTGGTTTTTTTTTTTTGGTAAAAAACAGGTATGGATGGATCTGGTGTATATTTTTTGTTCAATTTGGTTTTTTTTATACTTTCATTGAAATGGATACTTTTTTAAAGGCCTTAACATGTGTTTTCTCTGATGGTAGAGTGTGTAGTTGTGATAATGCTGACAGCAAGCATAACCGTAAAAAAACTAAAGATCCTTTATACGAAGTGTAACAACTTATTGGAATATTAGAAAAGACAGAAAACAGAGAAAAACAAAACAATAGCAAATCTTTGTTTAGTTTCTTTGAAAGGATTTAAAGGATACATTAATGTTTTGTTTATTTGTCTGGTAATTTGAGTTTAAATTTTGTTTTCCTTTTTTCTTTGACGAAATTTTTTTTAAAAACAGGTGATGAATTCTATGGCTGCAGAAAAACCACATCAATGTCATTAGATTTTTGATATCAAATTTATGAGAAGGAAATAAAGTGTTTAATTTCTGTCAAAAAATATTAATTGAAAAGACAAGTAACTGATATAGAATTATATTCTTAGCTATTCTTGCATTCGGTAGGTGTAAACCCCAAAAGTTAAGTAGTTTTCAGACGCCCATCGAAAAATGTTTCTTATATAAAAATTAAAAAGAAATCACGTGGTATTTACATTTAAATCATGACAAAAAAAAAAGACTTTCCTAGAAAACAGATGTTTGTTGATTATATCCAGTAATTCGAACGTTAATTTAAATAAAATAAAAACAAGTTGTAGTAGCTTAAGAGCAAGAAGAGAAATACATACAATAATTTACAATTAAGAAGCAAAGTACTCCATCGTAATTTGTAACACTCTAGGAAGTACCTCTCTTACACGCTCTACACGGCGGCTAAAGCAAAAGGGCCATCGCTTAATATGTGCGAGAGAAAAATGATCCTTAAGACCTCTAACCACCTTTAACTCATTCAGCTAGTGTTTTATCCTCTTTTGTAAACTATCATCAACGAGTGTGGAAAGAAGCGTAAGTTATATGGGTTGCCTGATTTATTCTCATATCGTTCTTGTCGCCTTAATATTTATCTCAAATTCAACATAACACGCTAAGCTTCTCAGATCTGTTAGTATTGTTTGCATGCTTGCGAGCTTGTACGAGGGTAAACGAATACAGCGCACATTGTCCAAATCTTTAAGATAGCTTGAGACACTCCTTGGAATTCCATAGCTCCCTGAAAAGGTTTTGCTCATGATATCATCCAATTCGGTGGTTAATAGCTGATGACTCCTGCTCGTGTTGCAAGATCCATTCTTAATACAGCTGTACACTATAAAATGTGCCCTTAAATCACTAAGTCTCGCTGCAAAGCGTTTCCCAAAATCATGACGTCCATTTGTCCATGAAACAGTTAAGGAGGGAGTTCTCAGCCATTCGATGACCTAATGAATTTCATATTAAACTTACCAACCTAACGAAAATTCCCCATATAGTTTTCACTGCCATGTGCAAAGAACTTAAATTCAAAATGTACGCATTATTTCTGTTATACCAACAAACGATAGTCTCTGTCTGTCCATTATCGTATGGTATAATTCTTGGCTTGTATTCCCAAGATTTCCCGGCAAGTCTACTACAAGAGCCCTCCAAGCTAATTTACTATCCAGAGATATTGCTAGATATGTTACCTTCTATTTCTGTGGTATTTTCTCACCCATGAATCGAATATTGTTCGAGTCAGAAAGTTTTCTCCTTCTTAGAAATGGTTTTACTGTGGTCTGTGGTCCGGGCTTATTCTCAGGCCCATTGTATTACACCTTCAGAGACCTAGCTCTTCTATGAAAACTAAAATCCTGTTATTGTATTTTCAACTGTTAGGTTTGTTAGACTCACGTAATTTTCATTCGAATCTTCATAAATAATGAAGTTTCTGCAACTATTGTTTGTTTTTGGAAAAAAGTACCATATTTGGATTAAAAGTACTAAAATATTATTTATATTTTTTAAATTTTTTGGTAAATAGTTAATAGTTGGTTAAATGTTTTAAATTCGATTGATTCATATACATTAGAGAATCTATTTTTTCTATAATTTTTCTATTTCTAGCAAAAAGTACTTTATATGCCTGGGATAGGGAGTAATATGTCAACATTTTGCATACAATTTTTAATCAATTCCTTAATGTGCTTTCTTAACTATTTTTTTTATTCGAATATAATTTACAAAAATGCCCTTTACCCTTTAATCAATTCAGTTAACCATGAAATATTATAAAATGTACTTTTTAACGGGCAAAATAGTTACAATTCAAGCCTTTATTCTTCAATTTCCAGGTGTTTTTTCTTTAATTTCTATTACGATAAAATTTTATTAATTGCAATTCTGCTATTGAAATTGTTACTTCATGGTAACAATAGACGCAATTATATGAAATATTGCAATAAAGTACGCAGTACTTTTTCATTAAGGGCCTCTCTTCATAATGACAACCTCAGAATTCAATATTCAGCTGTTTTCTGTGGTTTTTACAAATAAAATCCTTTTTTTTTTTTTGCAAATTCATTTGTTATAGCAAAATTCCAAATGCAGGTGATTTATTTTCGGAATCAAAATGTAAAATTCACTTATGAAATGTTACTTTTCTTTATTGTACACACATTTTACATTGGAAAATGTCCCCCAATTTTTTTAGTCCCTTAATTATTAATGGAAAAACTCGTCATCGATCATTTTATTCAGATTTCTTAGACAAATAAAAGAGAATAAACGAAAAAAAAAGGGGATAATAAAGAGAGAAAAAAAGAGTTTTTCTTTTGTGAGTATTTGTTTGTTTTATTCAAGTGGTGTTTCCTTTGCTCAACTTCATTTAATTGGAATGTCGGTCACCATGAGTACCATCAGTGCCATTAGCAGCTGTGGTTAATGCTCAATTTTTGTCAAGTCAGCATTTGTTGCAAAAGTCGGTGTTTTTTCTTTTTTTTTTTTTTTTGGTTTGATACACTTTTCTCAGGTTAACCAGTTCATAGGTTAAAGTATCGAATTTTTATCGATTAAATGATTTTAACCCTTTATTCTTTTACTTCCGTTCACTATGATTTTTTGTTTAAAAATTTACGAAAATTCTCAAGACAGCTGCTGGTCTTTACTAAACGATTGAGATATATTCGAACTATAGATAGATTGCTCATATCCTTCTAGACTTAATTAATTTATTTATCACTTCTTTTTCTTTATTATCGTTTAGCACCCTGTGGAGCATAGATACGCTGGAGGTTTATTGAATTTGAAGACGTGAAACTTATCGCTAAGACGGATGGATTAGACAAATGTCTATGACATCCTGTGTCTATAGTTTACTCATGGTTATTTTTTATGCTTTCAACTTTTGCTGGAAGCCTTGGGCACTATGTTTTATTTTTATAGTTAGTGAATACACTACCATCCCTTTTGTACAATCCTGCCGTAATTATGCAATTAACTCAACTCTACTAGTATCTTATCCTTTTAAAGATTCAAAGGAGGATCAAATTTAAACAAGGAACCATGAACATAATCTACATACCTCGGACTTGAGACAACGTACGGCCTAGTTTTAGTTTCACTAAAAAATTTTTGAGTTTCATCAGAAATCTAGGATAGGAACTCAAAATGGCTAAGAAATGATGAGCATACAGATATACAACTTAGAGAATTGTCACCAAAATTTTCCAAACGAAAGTCTATACACTTCTAGAAACGGTGCCTATCTAATCCGAAATGTTTTACTTAGAATATATTCTCATGTGCGTCAATCTGCTCCAGGCTCTTAACAGTTATACATTTAAGTCCAACATATTACTGAAATGTCAAGCCTAAAATTTTAATACGAGTGCCAGAACATGAGGAGTATGAATGTAAATAAATGCTGGATATCTCTTTCAAGACGGCTGAGGGGTTTTTCATTGGGGCTTCCAGAGCAATTCATAAATTTATTCACCAGCATCGTTTATAAAACTGCTTCTTAGATTTTTGATAGAGTTTCTGCTTTTAAATTTCTTAGTTCTTAGTTCTTAGTTCTGCTTAGATTAGCTTGTGGAAAAGATACTTAACTTCTAGCTGCCGTCATAGATATCTTGTTTTCATGTTTTTGATAACTCGAGGATTTTTTAAAGGATATCTTCATGGATGATGGAAATTGGAAAGAAGGTTGTGAAAGGAGGACAGATTTGGTAGTGTTAACGGATGTTGGATTTGAATATATTTGCACGAGTTCTCTTTGTATTGGCAAATAAAATACGAACGGCAGTGTCTCGCATCTTAAGAAACCAAGACACTTGAATGTTTCCTTCTTAGGTGGCACATACAAACATTGCATTGGCCAGTATGCATGTGCATGTGCCAGTAAACAACATTGGGTCTTTCGGCAGTTGAATCAAGTTTTTTCAAAACTCTTAAAATGATGACAGGAGTGTTGTTTTATATTTCTATGCAATGTATGTCTGATTAAACTCCCTTTAACCACTATCGTCCATACCATATCAACGTAACAAGACCTGTCAGAAGAAAATTTAAACATTCGAATTAAAAGAAAAAATAATTTTTATTTATGGCGTCAACCACTTAACCATTCGCAACGCCTTTTTACAACCAACTGGTCATCTGTTTCAGAATTCAAGTCTTTAATTCATACGAATTCCAAGCAGTCCAACCAAATGCACAAGAATGTTTACAATAATAAATTAATACTGAATGTAGCGTCTAACAAAACAAACGATAAAAAAGAATATAATAAACGGCTATTAGAGAATTTTCAATGGCTATTCTATTAACTTGAATACACATGACGTTACGCAATTGCCAATTATCTACACAATATGATTGGAAGACTAAAAAATCCTCAGGCTCACTTTAGCCACAAGTTCAAGATCAAGATGCAGGAGTATTGTAGGCCTATTAAGTGAACAAAAAGAAAAAGTTCAAGGCTACTTAGATGCAGAGAAGGAAAGAAAGAACGTTTAAATACCAATACACACTCACTTACTTACTCATTGCATTTTAAAAAAAGGATAATTATTAATTGGCTTAAATGCGGGTTGTTTTCTTGGTTACGTTTGGTAACTGATAGCCGATCTAGGCGGCTAATCAAACATTTAAAAACACAGATACACACAGATGCTGGACATGAGCGTTGAAAGGTCGAAGGTTTATATAGACAGAGAAACATCATTGAAAATTCAATTAAAATGCATAAAAACGAAATGAAAACGAAGAGAGTTCAGCAATAGAGGGAAAAAATTGCATCTTTTTAATGTCCAATTTAGAGAAAAACTAATAGGCAGGCTGGCTAACCGTGTAGCATGTTTCCAACAATTATTTGAAATTTTTTAATCAAGGGTTCAAAATCTCACCCACATTTTTAATAGGTTTTGTTTTTCCCATTCCTTTCTCTCTCTCTCTCTTTTTCAATAACCACCATACATTTTGGGATTAAAACCTTATGGTGGTTTTTTTTTTCGGTAAAAAATCATCCCTTTTTGCTGGAAATGCTGTTTTAACGTAAATTTTTCAAAAAAAATACAAAACAAAAAAAAAAAAAAAAAAAAGAAAAAAAAAATGAATTTTTGTACATAAAAATGTTCCTTTACTTATTGTAATATTTGACGTCCTCTATGTACATTTATATGTATGAGTAGGAATACATACTTAGGCTTGTATAAATAGACTTCAACGTAACCATATCCCATGCACAATTTCCATTATTATAACCCATTGCGTTATTTTCACTCCCACCCTTTCATTAGAGCTTCCAAACCGAATTTTTCTCTTTTTTTAATGGCTTGTTAGTGCCAGACACTTAAAGGTATGGTACCATTGCATTATTAAAATGTTTTTTGTTTTCAATCTATAAATTTTTATAATTTGTAGCCTTTTGTACGTAGGAATTCACTTAACTACTTCCTTCAACCCTTCAGTAACACTGACAACCCTTCAGTAATACCGACAAATATTTGGTTAACTTCTCATTGCAATTTTATTTACTCTCAGAGTTTTTGCCTGAAATCGCCGATGAAATATTTTTCGTATATCGTTTTGTGTGAGATGTCTGATCTGGCTTCACGTCTAATAAGTCAGCACTCTATCTACGGGACTACGGCGAATTTCAAGGAATGACAGATATGTTCAATGAAGAATTAGCCTCTTAATAAAAAGTAGAACTCACACAAGAAATAAACTGATGTTGATAACCGGTTTTTTTTGTCAGGACACTGTAGACACAGAGTGAATTTATTTAAAATGGCAATTGTCTCAAGCACATATAGTTTTGAAAATCTTTTATGCTCAGAATTAAGTTGCAGTTGTTTAGTTAATTTTATCTTCAATAATTTTGCATATTTTTACAGCACAAAGAATTTTCGAAATAATTGTAGGAGAACTCTGCTTAATTGCTGCTGCATCACAGAAAACAACGGTAAATTGACGTTGATAATAACAATGATGGTGATGATGATTGCAAAGCCTTGTTCACCACCACCCTCGCCTGGATATTTTTATTGTTATTGTGTTACATTTATTTTTTGTTTACTTTTTGTTTCTCTCTCTCTCTCTCTCTCTCGGCTTTCTCGTTTTGTGTAGTGTTAGTGTTCATTTTTATATTTTTGTAGACAAAATACCTTGTGAGTCTACATTTCCTTTTTTTTTTTTTTGGCTGTCAAATAATTACACTCGTTCGTACTATGTGTGTGTGTGTGTGTGTTTGCCAGTATGTGTGAGTATTTTTAGTTAAAAATTGTTTTTCTATTTATATGCGACGATAGTACGTTTAAAAGCATAATTATGTGAGTGTGGGTGTATATTAAAATATAAAAATGGGTCTACACTTAAATGCTGGGGTTATTGTTAAAATAAATATTTTTGTTGTTTTTGTGTTGTTGTTGCTGCTGTTATTTTTATTTTTACGTTTTTATGCCTTTTATCAATATGGCGCTTAGATTTTTATTATACCATCTACATTCCAGTTTTGTATATTATTTTTAACAATGGGTGGTTTTTAATTCACACATCCATACATACATACATACATACGTATATATATATATATACGTACACTTTATAATACCCCGTTATATTTCTCTTATGTTGCCTTTACGTCTCTTCCCCTTTTATAAATAAAGAGTAAATAGAATAAAAAAGGAAAGAAAAGAAAAAATATTTTTGACAATGTTTTTAAGGATGAGGTTTATTTTGTCAATGCTTTGTTATTAACCACATGATGTTGTTGCCGGGGTTTTATTTTGGGGAGAACGTAGACGAACATCAAGACCTGTGTTTCATATGTAAATGTATTCGTATGTGTCGTGAGGTTCACAAACAGCTGCATCTAAAGTGTGAATAAAAATTGTTCAGTTAAATTGCTAGAAAAAAAAAACGCCGAAAACCGAAAACTTGCCTTTGAGAGTAGAAAATTCGTATGTGATCGTCTAGAAGTGCATTTACAGAAGTTAACATAAAAAATCCATCCAACAGACCAGGACAACAAAGAATCATTGAATCATTAACATCAAATCCCCTCAATGATCCACCTACGAAGCTTTTGCAGACATGGTTGTTCTGAACATAATTCCCTGCTATTCCTGCCGCCTATTAAACATTCTACTTTGAAATGCGTTTATTCCGCACTTTACCTTTACTCAATTACCGGAACCTGTCCAATAAAGGCCGGTTAAGCGATCCCTATCGCTTAAATACGGTGGCTCGTGTTAACCTATACGTGCGACCACCTCAAATCAGTTACGAACTGCTCTTCTACATGCTGGATAATCCAGTCTTCCATAACAAACTCCTTCCCGCTGTAATTACCTAGAAAATAAATTTAGATTGCCTCAACTACTTGTGGTTCCTCCTCTCTGGATCCAACTTTCCGCCGAGTATACTTTTCCAAACTCAGCTTCTTATTAGATATTATGATCCTATTTGTCTGGCAATTGCCTTGAATTCCGATATGACATGAGATCTAGTAAAATGTGATCCTATTCCCCTGTGTAACTGATTCAGCTTGCTCAAACAGTCCCATTTAGTCTCATAGGAGCTAAGTGCACGAAAGTCGATATGACTGTCACATAATATTGCTATGTTCTGTTCTCTGTACTTCCTGTCTGTCCAAGTTGAATTAGGCGCATCTTTCATTTACCAAAAGTTCGACTGGAGGGATGTATGGAATAGAATATTATCTTTTCTAAAAAAATATGTAGCCTCCCAATAGCTTCACTCACTTGTACACTCTTATGCTCTTTGGGAAGCATTTCATTGCTTTTGTCCAGAACAAAGTTAAGAGGGGAATTCCCAGTTACTTGATTTTTCATATTGCTACGTTGTCTGATTAAGCTCGTGTTGCACCTATCTTCCATTACAATAAGGAAACTACGACTAGGGAACATAGAAGAGAAAAGAATAACAATAACAAATCAACAGGAAGTTCTAGAAGTTGCCAAATCGAAAATAAATGTCAGAAATTAAAACGCGGTTGCATTATATGCCGTGATGTTGAATTTTTGTAGTAACTGGATAGTGTAATAAAATTGGTAGTGTGGAGTGTATTTGAAAAGTTCGTTATTATCATCATAATAATGATGATAATAACAGGGACGTCAAACTCTTCAAGTATTTTCTCTGTACCGAAAACACTAAAATAGTCACACCGTCACTATAGCTGTGTATGCATATAACCTCAAGTATTTATTTAAAATGTAATGTTATTGTATTTGTGAATGCATCCATGTATGTGTGTGTGTGTGCGTAAGCGAATATATTTTAAATTATTTGTATGGATTCCTATGTATGTATGTGTGTGTATATTATTGTATATATTCTCCAGAAAATTACTATGGGAAAAATAAATATGTGTGGATAATTTTGACACACTTTATTTATTATTATTTTTTTTTAATTTGTTTTTTGTTTAATTTTGTACTTATTGTTGTTGTTGTTGTTGTTGTTGTTTTATTGCAATTATTAAAGGCCAAAATTTTGTATCTATATATATGTATATTTTATATATGCATGTGTATTCACAAATACAGACACACACACACACACACACACACACACACACATATATATATATACAATTGAACATTTGGGTTATTATTTTAGACTAAATTATATAATTTGCCCCGAACAATTTTATTTTAATTTTTTTTTTGCTTTTTTTTGTTTTTGTTTAAATTCAACCAAATTTCTGCATTTGAATAATGTCAGGCAAAAACTAATAAGGAAAGAAAGAAAGGCAGAAAACAGAAAACTGTAACTTTAATTTGGAATATTTTAAACAATAATACAACAGATTATTTATTATAAATTATTGCATGAGTATTGAGTATGTGGCATTCGATTGTATGTGCAGATTAGTCAGGAAACGACATTTTGAATAGAATTTTGAAATTTTTATTTTTATTTTTTTTGTTTACTTTTTTACCAATGATGATTGGTTACCTGCACGAGATTTCATTAAAATAATGATTGTGTTAACAAAATAAATGAATTTCTATTTCAGACCAGAGAACTATAATGTAAGTCCTCATAAGTTCCTTCAGTTCGTTTCGATTCCAAAAATTTTTCTTAATTTCTAAATAAAAGTAATTAAATTGATTTATTTTTAATTTATACAACATAATACAATTACAAATTATTTTATCGCTGTACTGCATTAAACCAGAGAGTCACGGGTAGGAATTGAACCCTAGACCCTCACGGTAATAGTATACAACATTACCTACTATACTACCTACTAGAGCAAAATACTTCAAATTACTATAATCGTTTACATCTGTTAAATCGTCACACACTTGCGATCCATTGTATGAGCATTATTTTTATAAAAACTTGTAATGTTTTAGAAATTTACTAAAGATCTTACAACGTCCCTTGCTTATGCAGTTCAGAGTAATATTCTTTAGTGTGGTTGTTGTTGTTGTAACAGATCTGCTGTTGCTGGAAATTTATTAGTTCTAGAAGTGGAACTGTCCTTGGATTGTATGGTCCTAATCGCAAACATTCTGCTTGACTATGCTAATCTTCCACCAGATAGAGATTATATCTTCACCCCTACGAATGATATTGTTATTCCCATAATATGCTATATTGTTGTTGCTGAGTTGTTGTTGCAGTACTTAACTCTTGTTTTCTAGCGAAGAACCATATAGTCTTCTCAGGATTGGTGGCAGAATAATTTCTTTTTTAAATGTTTGTTTGCATTTACCCACTGTCTCTTTAAACGTTCCCCGCGTAGGAAATGATGTTTATGCATGTTGTATGCAGATCGGTCATGGACAGATATTGGTACAGTAACAGGGGTGTGAAATGGAATAAACCTAACCAATTGGGAAACTATTGGGTATTTTCCCAGCAGAAGTTTACGCTATCGAAACACGAATTATGAAGAGTGAGACATAGCTATACTTTCTGAACTCTCTCAGCAATTTTGAAATAAACTCGAGATTAGTAAGAGTCTGTTTAACAAGCTGAATCAACTAGGCGGGGAATAGTATCGCGTTATGCTAGAGCCCAGGTCATATTTAAATTCTCGACAAACAATAGGGTGATGGTATAACAAAGAAGATTGGTGAAGCTCTCTGTGAAACAGGATTTTTTTTTTTGTTTTTTAAAAAACAAAATTGGAAATTGCTTGAAAGACCAATACATTCTCGAAAGTAAGGATTTGAGTTGCCATTAATATAAACATTTAATCTTACTTTATTATAGAAAATATTCTTAAAGGATCTGATAGCCATGTGATGGCATAACGGATGCCAAATGTCAACAGCAGTAGATGAGGTTTAAAACAACAAATAACGTCTAAAGAAACAATGTAAAAGAAAAAAAAATGATTTATGATTGTGCTAAAAAGATAGGCCAACAATTAATTCTATTCGATTAAAAATGCTCAATCATTGGCTAATCATGCCAAATATGTGAGGGAAAAAAAACAAAATCCATTGAATTTTCCATAAAAAAGGACAAATTTCTACTTAAAAAGCGGGCAACCAGCAAAACAAATTTTCAGCATTGAAATAATTTCTAAGGATCTTTAAGAATGCTATGCCATACACAAGCAACACCCCACAAAATATAATTTGAAATAAAAGCAATTCAATTTTTTTTTCTGTTACAAAACGAAATTCATACGAATATTGTTATAAAATTATGAAATTCTCATAAGGATCATCAAAGAGAGAGAGAGAAAAAATAAAAATATCCTTATGATCGATCACTATGGCAACAATAAGGTTTATTGCATATGCTTGATTATGATGATGATGACGATGATGTATGACGTGTGGTTGCCACCAGTTATTGAAAAACAAAGACTGGCTAGAAGAAAAGAAAAATAACAAAAAAGAAAAAAAATTAAAGTTGACGCCTTGTTATGGTCGAATGCGCCAAAAAGAAATACGTCTTTTGCCATCATATGGGAGTTGCTTTTGTTTTCTTTTGTCTCATGGAAATCTTAAAGAAATTCATAAAAATTTTCTGCTTTCCTTAACATGACTATTAAAATTTTTCAATATTTTTTAATTTTCGTTGGTTTTTACACAGAATTTATTATCCTGTGTCGGGCACACTTCTCTTCTGCTCAATGAAATGTGTTTTGAGAAAATGTGGGAGTTTTCTTAGGCATCCGTGGTGTGGTTACTTATAGGAGAGGAGTAGTGAGTGGTCTTTCTGATTTATGAATGTAAATTTGGTGACAATTGTTTACGATATAAAATTTCTATACCATCAAAGGAGGGGAGAAGAGAACACATTAATTTTTTTCTCTTTTTTATTTAATAAAGAGAAAAAAATCTTTGAGAAAGATCTGCATTACGATCTGTTGTTTGTGTTGCAAGTCTGTTACGATTTTGGGATTGAAATTTGTTGCATGATTTTTTTGTTGTTGCGGTCTTACAATGTGATGTACTGTCACATCCTCTATGTAAGTTAACGTTAATCTCTTTGCTTTCACAACTGAATCCTTTGTAATGTTCTCGTCTACAACTGCTATGTTTTTCATTGCTAAATTTTGTCGAATCGTTTAAAGTTGGTATTAAAAAAGACTGCAATGTAGCGTTGAAATGAATTTCAGGTTTAATAGAGTGCTGCTGTTGCTGGTCGATCGATCCACGGAGTTTAATAATGCAAAAATGTATTTTCTAGACAATCATAGATGGCAATCAATCACTGTTTAAATAGAAAGAAATCCTTTCCAGAAATCCGTATCCGTATTCAGAAGCTTTTTCTGACCGGCCACCTTAAACTATTTCAGAGTCATTCAAAAGACTACTACACAGTACAAGTACTTAAACCGGATAACTTACCTCAACTGCATTATCTTGTTTCATCTATTTTGAAAATATTTATAAAAGAAACCCCCAATTATCGTATTAAATTGAAAAGAATTAAAATTTTCTTTTGTTAACACATTTATCTTGAAATAAAAATCAAATTTTTTCTCCGCTTTTCACCTTTTAGCATTGGCATGCGTCCGATGTCAGATGAGTCTGTAAACCAAAGGTCAAAAAGAAAGTGAGATTGTAAGACTATGGAAGTCTGCTCTCATCGTAAAACCAAAAACAAAATAAAAGACTGCATTTTAAGATCGTCTTGTCGTTTGCTTGGCTGTCGTTTATTCTCAAACTCCGTTGTAAAGAGAGAAAGACTTTTTGGCATTTTGGCAGACGTTCAGCCATCAATAAGATGTTTATCATCGTCGTTTGAATGGAATACAAACAACAGCAAATAAAAACAACAACAATTATTTTGTTTTTCCCGTTTTTCTTATAGAGTGACCCCTAATGTTTTGAAGGGAAATAACAAAGGAATTCCCTTTTTATTTTTATTATTATTATTGCTGTTGTTGTTACTGTTTTAAAGGAACTACTTTTTAATGGTTATCTCAGCTTGTGGATTGTTGATTTGTGAAATGAAAAAAAAATGAATCTATTGTTGGTCGGGGATAAAAAAAGGAATTTTAATAAAAACTGGCAAATTTTTGTTACCAAAAAAAAGAAAAAAAAAAACAGGAGAGAGTATAAAATATACAGAGAGAGCTATACTTTAAAATCCAATACAGAATTTCTTTTGTAAATTTTTTCCTCTCTTTTTTCTAAGGACCTTAGGAAAAAATTGTTTTTTTTTTTGGTTAAATTTCATTAGAAAAGGTGTAATTTTCCCTTTTTTTAATTTTGGCTAAAAGAGCATTAATTTCCTTTCCATTCAATTTCTGTCAATTTCTGTTTTACAAGAATTGTGGCCAATAAGCCATCTGTTGTCTTGGTACTTGTCGAAATTTTTCTTTGTGAAATTGCACCTTTTTTTTCTATAGATGAGTTGCGATTCTAATTTATTAATTTTCTTATGAATCATACTTCTATTCCATTGTATTTTTATGGCTACCCTCAATTTGCACAATATTTTTCTAAATTTTTAAGACAATCTAAAGCGGAAATGATCGAAATTAATCGTTTGATATGGCAGAAGTAAATGACAATAAAAAGAACGCGAATGAAATTGAAAAACATTTCAATTTGTAGATTGTTTGCAATTTTAGGACTAGGACTTACATACATACACACATAATTGGTCATTACAACCCATCAGGCAGGACTACTAAATACTAGCTTATGTTGTTTGTGTTAATTTTATACATGAGTGGTGAGCCCTTCAGAGAAGCTTTTCATGGCAATTATTTTGAAAGAGTAAAGAAATATTTTTTTCAAATATCGTTTTGTTCGAAATGTCTGACCTGGGCCTAAT
This sequence comes from Sarcophaga bullata, assembly GCA_005959815.1. Classification (NCBI taxonomy): domain Eukaryota; kingdom Metazoa; phylum Arthropoda; class Insecta; order Diptera; family Sarcophagidae; genus Sarcophaga; species Sarcophaga bullata. The sequence goes on from QOCX01000074.1 coordinate 450,766, forward strand.
AAGACTTCTAGAACTTGTTTACCTTGTAAGTACCATTTTAATAA
>QOCX01000074.1:450827-463926 GCA_005959815.1 Sarcophaga bullata
TTCATTTTAATATTGTATTCTTTTTTCTTTTTCTTTGATTTGTTTTTGCTTTTTTAATGTTTTTTTTCCTCTCATTTAATAATTATTTAATAAATATTTAATTATTTTACAATATTGTTTTTTTTTAAATTCCATTTCTCTTTCTATATAAAACATCTAAAATTTAAAACTTAATTTAATAGGTTTTGTTTTCTGTTTCTTTTTTCCTGTTTATTTTTTTTAATTTCATTTTTTTTATAAAAAATTTTATTTAAAACTTTAAATTACTTAAACAGTTTTTTATTTATACGTTTTTTTTTTTGTTGTTTATATTAAAAATCATTGTTTTTTTTATCTTTTTGTTTGATTAACGGCTTTTGATTACGCCAAAACAGTTAATTTTTCTTTGTTGCCAAAAAAGGAAAAAGAAAATATCTTTGACTTGTTTTAATTGCTGTTCAAATATTTAATTTTTTATTCTTTTAATTTTTAATAACTTGTGTATATAATTTTGTTTTTAAAATTTAATTTTGTACTTTGTTAAGTTTTATATTTTTTTGTTGGTTTTTTTTGTATTCATTTTTTAATACCAAAAAAAAAAAAAAAAAAAATTAAAACATGATACAATATTGTCGCGATTTTGTTTTTTTTTCTCATTAGTTATGACACTTAAATTCTAAAAAAATAGTGTGCGTGTGTGTGTGTGTGTGTGTGATTAAAAATGTAATCAAATTAATGATGAATTTAATTGAACTGGTTATTTACAATAAAACCTTATCAAACGTTGTTTCTGAGTATTTTTTTTTTTTTGTAAATTTTGAAATTTAAAAAATAGAAGAAATAAAACATAAAATTATTGAAAAATTGTATTCTATCCAGTTTTCTTTTAATAGGAACCTAACTGTTGTCATAGGACTTGGAGATAATTTTAAAAAATTTTGAAATTATCTTATACACACATTACCGCTTATCCATCAAATTTCTTGACAAATTTGTGTGAAGTACATGCTCAACAACAGCTTTATTTGGAGCCCACGAGTCCATTGTGGTATTTCAGTGGAAAGATTAGTCTCTCTTCTTATGTTTGTTGTGCTCTACTATCGTGCAACCAGATTAGATTAAAACTGCTGTTTCAAGCTTATTGTATGGCCGTGTAATACAGGCAGACTGTTTTACTGCTTGAATCCTAGTTTATGTTCGAAATATATTCGACTTCCTACTCTAGCCTACAAAGATTTTGTTGTTTAATTTGTGTCTAAACTTTAAAGATTTGAAAATGCTATAGTTGGCGGTGGTTAGTCAATTATCTGTATTTTCAGATGTTCTATTTATCAGTCATATTCAATATTTCTGTTAGACCGATATGGCTGCTTAATGCATACCCTGTTATTAATCGAATATCTAGGCTACTCTGTATTCAAACTCGACTTCGTCATTGTAGGAGAATGACATGGAAGAGAATGACAAAGGCTTCGCTAACACATGTGAAAATGTTTATATCTTTGAGAGAAGCTTTTCATTACACAGTGGAAGAACACTTCGGATATAAGACTCGTTTTGAAAAATATTGTCTTGATTTAGTGGAGAACAAGGCTTTAGCCTATCTTGCCATAAAGCGTTTTTCTCAATTGATACTTCATAAAGCTATTGACAGTTCGAGCGTTTGAGCGTTTCAGAGATACCGATTTTTAATTGCGTTTATGTGTTTCATTTTTTCTTATATTACTTCAAACAGGCATCTTATCTTATCTGTTGGAGTACCATAAGGATTTCCACAAGAGTATCTATCTCTACTTATACTTCACGGCCCACATGATCAAGTATGTATGGATTTACCCGTCATGATAATGCAGTAATCGCTTCGCAACGTTTTCAAAGGCACATTAAATCGCGTACATTTTGCAAACGAAAGTTTAAGTCCTCGTAAGATGTGTTTAATTCAACTGGGATAGAAGGTACAGAAGACGGGACATAGTAGTACTGTCTGGCAAACAGAACGTCATTCGACAATTCCTATGAGGCTGATTCAAATATTGTGACACTGTCTAGGCAAGTTGAATCAGCTAGGCATGTGGAAAAAGATCACCGCTTGCTGTATGGTTGGTCAAGTGAGAATTCAAGGTAAAGGCACGCCGCAATGGGGATCAGAACCATTTTGTTCAATGGGAGGTGAAGTCTGAAAAGGTTGTGTTGACGAAACGAAAGAGATAGAGATGTGGGTACTCTAGTCATTCTAATCAAAACATATATATCATATCAGAGATCCAACACTTCATTGATGAGATACAGCCATACCTTTGTGAAATAGTTATGGCAGCCTTGGCGGCCACTTAACAGCTATTTAATTCCATGTCGAATCGGAACATGCCCACTTTACAATACAAAAAAAAAGACAAATTACAACAATCTCAAAAAATACGTGTTTTTATTTTAAACTGAAAAGGAGTATCCTCACTGAGACACCCTTTATAGATTCGAAAAGTCCGCTATAATTTTTTCAACTTTTCCCGGGACTTTTTAAGTTAAACAGGGATAGATACCAACTTTTGCAGCAAATCATTATCATGAATCATGAAAAATGATTTCTATAGCTGGCTTGTGAGCTGCTACTACCTGGCGAAACGATCGGTTCGAATTTTTACTGCTTATAACTCATAACAGTGTTTGAGCGAAGTCAGTCTATGGCAAATGTATTGTGTTCCATGAAACGTATGTCTTTTATTTGTCGCTATGAGATATAAAGTTGTCTTCATAGTACTAAGTACCACAACGTAACAGGCGGTACAAGTCACTTGTTTATGTTTTTCATTAAACACAAACGTATGTGTTCTATAAAGATGGTATGAGACAGTCATGTACCTGAAAAAGGGTTTCAAATTGATTTTCATTATGAGCAGATACAGTACCTATGAATGTTAGTATTACGACCTACTACCATGGTTAGTTTTCATGTGTGTTGACCCCATGTTATAAAAAAGAAATCGAAATAAAATTAAAAGCAAAAAGTTAAAAAATATAAAGAAATTATAAAATTTATTAAGAAAGGAATTCAAATGAATTATTATTTCAACATAAAATTTCAATTTCAAAAATAAAATAAAAAAAAGAGAGTGAGAGAGAGAGAGAGAGAATTGATTTGAACAGAGTTTAGAAATGAAATGAAAAGTGAATTCAAACTTAAAATTTAATTTCACAATAATCATGCTTAAAAATTATTTTATAACTAAAGGGACAATTACAATACTTTGGGGGGGAGGGAGGTGTCATGTATAATTTTTAATTTAATTTTTTTTTGTTTAAATTTGTTCATTAATTTTTATTTGTTTGTCTGGTTGTTTGTTTTGCTTAAACTTAAAGTATATCAGTGAATGCCTGTAAGCATGCAATTACAGGCACTCTTAATAAAACATTTAAACGATAAGAAAGAAAACTGAATTAATTATTAAAAATTAGGATAGAAAAGGAACATTAATTAAGCATGTGATTGGAAAGAGGAAGAGCACAAATGTCTTCTCTTGGACTTAAAAAAGTCGAACGAAAAATTTGAACAGTGAAAATGAAAAATGGAAAAACTGTTTGAAACGTCTCAATAAATGTGTTCGTATGTACAATTTACGACAACAGTGTTCGCCTTAAAGCGGCGGGCTTCAACTCCTGAATAAATTAAATCAAATAATTGCGTAAATTGACCCTCGCTAAACTTATAACCGTAATTGATAAAGTAGATAGATAGACAGCTAGATAGCCAGATAGATAGGATAAAGGATAGGACAGCATATCGGACATTGGACAATAGAACATACATATAACAAATAATATAAAAATCTTTAATTAATTAAAAAAAAAAAAGTTTAAAAGTTCAACTTTTAAACGAAATGCTTACGAGTGAGCATTGCGGGCCATGTGAACAAAGAGTCCTACGGGACCATCACATTTTTCACCGCACATATTACATTTGAAGACATCATCGCAACTGTGATAGCCCATGTGTATGGTATAGAGGACAGCGTCTTTGAAGTAAATATCACAATATCTGCATTCGAACATGGTGGGTGTAGCTATAGGACTTGAGGATATGACTACCAAGCTGTTTGAGCTACTGGATCCATTTGCAGATGAATTTGAACTGTTGCCCGACGATGAAGCTGTGGAAGTTGAGCTCGTATTTGTAGGATTATTATTGTTTTTGTGGTGGTCTGTTTCCATGCTCTCATCAGCTGAAAAGTGTTCGTAGATTTTATTGCCATTGATTGGTGTTGCCACAGCAAGTGGTGATGAAGCAGCAGGTGAAGTGGCAGCCGAGTTTAATACTGCACCGGAGGTATTTTTAATTTGTTCATGATCGAGTTTAAGTACACGACCTTTGCGTCTGGCCATTGATGCATTAGAAATGAGGGGAGTTTCCACATTGTTTTCTGACATTTTCAAATTCATAGCCATTTCGGGAGTTTGTTGCTGTTGAGCATCTTCTTTACTGGGTGTACCCTGAGATAAATCCATGGCTGAATCCACTGATGTGTGTTCAAATTCCTGTTCCTCTTCCTCATCATCGTTATCATTGTCTACGTCTTCAGTCTCTTGATCATTTTGTGTCTGATTTAAGTTTTGCTCGATCTGTTGCTTCTGGAATTGTTCCCTCATACGCGGTGATAGTTGGGCCAATACAGCTGCTTGCTGTTGGGCAGCCAACATTTGCAAATTGATATTCCAATAGGGAAGGAAGGCCATATTGTGATTTTGTTGCAACAGTGTAGCCAAAGGCGGCAAAAGATTTGGCATATTGCCATTTGGACTAGAACTTGGTGCCATTGGGTTCGGCGACATTTGAGCAGGCAAAGGTAGTTGTTGTTGCTGTTTCTGTTGTTGTTGTTGATGTTGTTGCTGTTGTGGCAGAGGTATGTTTAAATTTATGTTTGGAATTTCGGCAGCAGCCGGAGAAATACTTTTCGCGGGTGAAGCAGGCATTTGATTTGGCGAATTCCTAGGAAAGCCTTGCAAAGCTGCTGCCAATTGCGATGTACTCGGTTCCATATTGAGATCTGCTTTGTACCTCTTCGATCTATTGCCGGATGAGCCCTTATTCTTAGGACCACGACGAGTGCCATAGACGTCAATTACTACGGAGGGATTCGGTAGACCTTCCTCATCCAATACCACGCCTGGATTGTGCTCATATTTGCGCAAATGCAACTTAAACGAGTGACAATATTTGGTGGCATAATCACAGTCAGTGCAACGATATTGATACACCGAAGAATGTGATTTACGATGCGAATTCAACATGGACTTGTTGACACACGTGTAGGAGCATGAATCACATTGAAAAGGTTTCAAATTTTTGTGCTTGCGTATATGATATTCCAAATGGTGCTTGAGTTCGGTAACAAAGGGACACTTGTTGCACTGCAACATCTTTTCTGGTTTCATATGGATCCTGGCATGTTCCCAAAAGTCTATCTTGGTTACGGTTATCATACCGCAGGACTTGCATTTATAGTTTTTCATTTTTCCATGTGAATTGTAGATAGGCTGACGTATCTGCTCGTCCTCTTCTGACTCAGCAACGGATTTCAATTCTTCACTAGAGTTGGACACTAATTCTTGGTCTTGTTGAGGGCGATTGGCGGGAACTAAATTGGATACTTTTGGCGACTTGGGAGGTGTAACGTCCATAGGCGGAGTATGGCGCGGAGTTAATGCAGATTTATCGGCGGTATCTAAAAGCTGGGGGCTAGAAATTTGTGGCTGCTGGTTAGATTGAGTATAGAAATGAGACATGCCAGGCAAAACAGCTTGAGGTAAACCTGGTGGCGTTAGGGGATTAAAGCCCAATGGTAGGTGGGAAGTGGCCTGATTTTGAGCGGCTGCCTGTTGGGCCTGTTGGAAATGTTGTTGAAATTGTTGCTGCTGTTGCTGTATCATTTGTTGATGATGGTGGTGTTGTTGGATACTAGTTGAGTCGAAAAATTGTTGGGTCTGCTGCTGCTGATCGCTGATACTGTGTGGTGAGGGTGTCATTGGCGTCATATTTGTATCCATAACAGCAAACTGTTGTTGATGCTGTTTTATATAATTTTCCAAATGTGACGTAGACGAGGCAGTTGAGGGTGCTGACAAATGCGAATTCTGTAATGACGGCTGTGGGCTGACAGTGCCCGGTTCTCTTTTAATATTGGCGGCAAACATGTTGTTGTACCAGTTACTGGATTCCACATAATTAGCTGTGGTTTGCACTGTGTTCCAATTTTGCATTTTGGACATTTGCTAAATGATTGCAGCTTAAATAAGTGCTTCAATAATTTCGTGTAAAAAATAATGTACGAGTAGAAGAGGTCTAAAACGAAATAAAACAGAAGAAGGGAAAAAAATTTAATAAAATTTTGGAATAAAAGGAACTCAACAAAAATACAATTAAGAAAAGTATAAAAAGGGAAAACGGAAAATCTAAAGAGAATAACACACGATTAAAGAGTAAAAGCGTTCACAGAAAAACACTTGGAGGTGGTAAAGAAGCGCAAGCGCTAAATTTTAAGCGTTTTGTTACAAAATATTACAGTTATTTTCTTATTTTGTTTTTATGTTTTACAGCGATTTTGTTTTGTTTTTTTTAATTTTTTGGTTTAAAATTTACCCGAATGTATATCCTCTATTTGCAAATGCACAATAATTTTTTGAAATTAATTATTTATGTTTGCACAGTTCTTTTACTATTTTTTTTTTGTTGACTGTTCCGTTGTTTAAGGGATGAGTAATTATTTTTTATTGAATTTTTTTTTAGTAGTGGTTGCATACCATCCCTCCTATATGGGGGGTGGTTTGATTTCTTTTTTCAATTTTTTTTTCACTTTTTTATTTGTTTTATTTTTTTTTGTTCTTTTTTTATGATTTTTTTCCTTCTTTTTTATTTTTTAAAAATGGTGTATTTTTTTCCCTTTATTTATGCACAATTCAACCAATCACAAATGTTTGTTTTTTCTTTTAATTTTAAAGTAATCCTTGGGGGTAATGTGAGTGAGTGATTATTATGATTATTATTATTTTTTTTAAATTAAAACACTTCGTAGTTTATTATTATTTTTTTGTTATAAATTCGTTATAAGTATGTTATGTTATGTTATTTAAAATTTAAGCAACTAAGGAGTTGTCGTGTTTTTATATTGAACAACTAGAAAGTTGTTAATAATTTTTTGTTTAAGTTTTTATTTTTTTAAAAAAAAATTTTCCAATGTTAAAAATTCTTTGCATTTTTTAGTTAATTTTTTTATTTTTTTTTGTTAGAGGAAAACGCGTTAAATGCTTATCGAATTGAAGCTTAAGTGCAACTGATGCTGTAAACAAAAATTCACGTCTATATAAGCGGACAACACGAATGTCGACAGGACACCATCATTAACGAACGTATGTAATATGCTCTCATATTTGTGTGTATGCACATACACTTTCTCTCAATTAATTACTTAATGTTTTATACTTTCTCTTCTTGTTGCACTGCCAGAGGAGATTCACATACTCGTATTCTAAACTCCTAGCTACTAGCTACACTCATTCTCTCTATTCCTCTTTCTTTCTCTCTTTTTTTCACTGAGCGTAAAAATACGTATTTTCTCACCAAACCAAACACAGATTAGAGTTGTAAAAAAGTCAATATTTGTTTTGAATAAAAACCAAAAACAAAAATAAAATAAACAACATGAGAGTATGAGTAAATGTCACTCAGCTTTGCTCTTATGCATACACATACACAAAAAACGCACTTACACGCGGGCAAACACTCGCTCACTCATTCACATTTACAGCACAGGTATCCTTTTTTTATTGTATTTTTGTACATTGATTTTGAATTTTCGTTTGCATTCGCGATTTTATAAAACAGGTATATTTAGGTATAGAATAGTGCAGAGCATAGTAAAGTAGAGTTGATCCATTTTTTCTCCCATAGCTCTTTTGTTGTTATTATGATTTTGCATGTATTAAGCAATTTTAGAATGGATTATGATTTCTTAATCCGTTTACAAGGAATTTTAAAAAATTTATGAGCGGATTTATGCATAAACAACTACAATTTTATGATGAACATTTAATTCCGTAGCGAAAATTATTTATTTATGTTTTGTTTTGTTTTTTTTTTTTTAGAATTTCCCATACCAACGATTTAGCGGGAAGGCTTGCCTCAATTATGTAAATACGTTTGGAAAATTGAAAAAAGGTTTTGCATAAGAGTTTGAAAAATGTTTATGCATAAACAAATTTTACTATTATGAAAAAATTTAAATATTTTTCTGGGCTTTTGTTTATTGGCAATAGCTTTCTTATTAATAAATAATTATTGTAACTTCATTGGTCTTGATACGCCTAATCGCCACTTTGTCCTCCTCTTGGCTATGAGGCGGAATCTTCATGCTGTCATAACCCATTGGGATCGAAGCACCAGCTTTAAAGGCGGTATTGGTATAGTCACTGACTCTAAGAAGAGTAGAAAAGTCTTTCCTCTATAACCTCAGCGCCCCTTGCGTATTTGTTACCAGGTTTCCGTTCTCGTCTTTGCAGGTAAAAAAAAGTTTTTTTGTTTAAAGATTTTTAATGTTTTTAATTTATTATTAATATTATTAAATTATTGCTTTTCTTAATTTTAATTGAATTTAAATTTTATTAAAAAAAATAAAATAAAAAAATATGATAATATTTTAAAAATAGGGTAAGCATTTGTTGCTGAATGTAAATACAATATTATTTAAAATATTGAAACTATTGAAACTATTGTTTAAAATTATTAATTAAAACAAACATTTTTTTATGCTCTAAAAATAACGATTTTTTTTCAAAAGAAATAAATTTCATAACAAATATTATCCTTGGCAGCAGTCGTATTATTTTTCTGCCTGTTTAAACTCATTAACGGTTTTATTTTAAATTAAGTGCCTAAAAAACCCATGATATCATCTATGATTGAATGCATAGAAGAGATCTCGATTAACTTGTGTAAGTATACATATGTGTTTATATTTCTAAGTAATTAAGGTTTTTATTGTTCTGTTTAAATCGCCATTTTTAATTTTTTTTTTTAAATATTTGTGTACCTAATCTATTACTTCAGCGTTTATGTATTTGTTTAATAAAAATATGAGCATGTATTGTCACCTTTACAACTGCCGTGGGCCGGAATGCCTATAGAACTATGATAAAATAGGAGCCCACGAATGGACCACCTAAAGAAAAATATTAAACTCTTGATGAAAGTTGTAAAGTTTAAGAGAATTTTCTGGAAATTTATTAGACATTATTAGACATTTAACATCAATTCATTGTATCGTGTTATTCATTAAATAGTTTCAAAATCCTCGATCTGGCAGGACAGTCAGTTCTTACTATATTGAATAAAATGAATGCCACTTCCGAATATTCATTGTTCAATCACCTAACGCGTATGAATTGTTATCACTTGCTATAAAAGTAATAATTGAAACATGATCACTTTTCGAGCACTATGGCGTGAAGTGACTGAAAGCGTTACAGATAAGGTCAGGCCTGCGAACTGAAGAAGATATTGCTTATGTTAGCGACAGTGTAGCGGTAAGGTTACATACATAATTGACCATTACAACCCTTCAGCCAGGACTTCGGCCTAGCTTCTCACACCACTTACGTTGTGTGTGTTAATTTTATACATGAGTAGCGGAACCTACAGTTTAAAGTCGACTCCGAATGACAGATTTTTTTAGAAACTTTTCATGGCAATTTTTATTTACTCTCAGAGTTTTTGCCAGAAATCTGCTGAGAGGAAGTCGACGAAGAAATATGTTTTAATATTTCGTTTTTGATGTCTGACCGGGGATTCGAACCCTGGCCTTTCGTTTTATAAGCCAACATACTACCTACTAGACTACGGCGACTACAAGTAAAATGGTAATGGTAAAGTAATAATGATGTCGAATACAGATTCAGCGCACCAAAAACCTTAAGGTGAGGTTGGTCTGCTTTCTGGGATAAATATCTTGTCGGGCTGATACCCAGATTCAGTATCAGCGCCTTAAGAAAATCTTTAGAAAATTTTACAATTGTTTCTGAGTCAAAAATATTTTGTTGATCCGTATAACTGTAAGGAATCATAACTGCTCTGAACAAGGCCTAATAGAATTACGAAGTATTTGTAGAACACAATTTTAAAATTGAAATCTTAATTTTTAATCCTACTTTCCTTTGTGTCTACTTTTAATTACACTGGTTATCAAAAATTTTATTTTAAAATTCAAGTGAAGCACTTCAATCTAATTTTTGTCATTTGATAAGAAAAAAAAAACTGGCGACTAATTTGTGTTTTTTTTAAACAAATAATACGGCAGATATAAGCAGATCTGAGATAATTTCATATAATTTCAAACAATGCGAATATGTTTTTAGTTTTCATTAGAAACTATTTAAATAAAATTAATAAATCTTTATAAAAATTCCTAACATTATGGTCCATAAATAAATAAGGCTTTGAAGTAATCTCTTAATTAATGTCAACAAATTAATTTAATTTTGCAGAAAATCGCAAAAAAATTTCTGCTCATTTACTGAAAAAGTGCGGAAAAGATTTTTAAAACCACTAAAAATGAAAAAAAAGTAAAGAAGAAAAAATTTGTAATTAATTTAATGTCATATTTTTTTCTTTTTATATATTTAAACAAAAACAAGCCGGTAATTTTTAAAAAAGAAACAATTTTTCAAGAAAAGCAGAAATTAATGGCAAACAGACGGAAAAATAAAAGCGTCATGTGCACGATGTTGACAAATAATTTTTTGTTTTTTTTTTCCGCTTTTTTCCTTCTTTTATTTTATTAAAAAAAAAAAAATAAATAAAGTAATAAAAATTTATTTTGAATTTAGTAATAAAAGCGAAACAAAACAAATGCACGTTAGTACAACGGTAATTTGAAAATACGCACCATTTAAAAAAAATTATTATTTTTTATTTATTTTCTTTTTTTTTTTTGTTTAAAATCTGCTAAAGATCTTTTCATTTTATTTTTTTTTATTTTTTTTTTTAATTTCAAATGAAAATGTAGTCAAAATGTAGTTTTAGAGGCCAAGTGTAAAATTAATACTTTTAGCCAAAAAAAATAAAAAAAAAATTTTGAAAAAATGTATACAAAATATTGCCAGAAGTTTTTGTTTAATAAAAAAAAAACTCAAACTAAACAAATGCAAACAAATCGCAGAGCAATGAGTTGCTATTAGGAACAGACGTATCGAAACGCAAAAAACTGTGCTTTTTAGCAAAAATTTTTTTCCTTTTTTTGTGGAATATCAAGGAAAATAAACAACTACAAAAGAAAAATATAAAATATAAAATATTCGGTGATACAGCGACTTTATACAGTCCCCTTAGGAAGATCACGAATAGCCATACCACATTGCAAATAAAACGCTTGCGTAGGATCAGATGGAGGTTTGGACTAAAAGTGGAGGATCAATGTGTAGGAAATGATTGCGGATGAGATGAATAAGAAGGATGCAAACTTCAAGTCTTTCTGCACCCACCTTTAGTTAGATAGGAAGGAAGATGAATGGACATACTTAGACCACATAGGGCCCACAGTTTTCTGCTATATCCTATCTCCATTCAAAGTTGCTGATGTAGCAGCTCAGACTGCCAATGTCAAACCGTGATAGTTTCTTTAGTAAACACCAAAGAGCACACTGAAGTTCGTCAGGGCAATAGACTTGGAGGCTATAGCTATAGCCTATGTATTACACTATAGGGGGATTACAATAGAACGTATGATCGCAGTATTAAGGCAACCCTTAGCGACAATAAAAGTTATAATTGGCATGCTAAACACTGTATGAAGTGCATTTCAATTCATCACCGAAACTAAAATTCAAATATACCACATCAATGATAAGTCCTTACTGATACATGAATATGATGGAGCACGATCATGTGAATGTTATCAATACGAAGACCTAAATGGGCATACATAAGTTGCACAGCGTGAAACACATTCTAAAGTTACCATCCGGGGAAACCGCCCGCATTCTCAAGAAGGTATTGGAAAACCAGTTTCGTAAAAAAGTTCCGAGGCTGAAATCAAACAAATGGCTACTAATGGGATTTCGGTGTTTTTCAATTTTCAAAACCACCGTGTTTAAAAATAAACATAAAGCTTAAAAGTGGTACCAAGTTTGTATTTCCGTTTTCGATTGCATGCAGTGTAATTCATTTACAATTCGGTGGTAATCGATTATTTGTATTGAAACCCCTTTACTGCTCTTTTCTCTCATATAAAATGCATATTTTTTTATGATGTTTATAATTTTTGTTTTTGTTGTAAATTTTTCTAATAAAAAAATCACAACATGTGCGTTTAATTGTTGACTTTCGTTTATTTTGGAAAATGCAAAAATATAGGAAAAAAACATACAGATTTCGTATTTTTCCTCGATGAAACAAAAAACAGAAGATGCCAAAAAAAAAAAAACTAAAACGAAACGAAATATGAAAATGCAAAGCAACTGCACATGTTGTGATTTTTTATTTAGAAAAATTTACAATAAAAACAAAAATTATGAACATCATAAAAAAAAATGTGAATATTATATATGAGAGAAAAAGAGCTAGAGGGGTTTAAATACAAATAATCGATTATCAACGAATTGTAAATGAATTACACTGCATGCAATCGAAAAGGAAATACAAACTTGATACCACTTGCTTTAAGATTACTTTTAAACACGGGGTTTTGAAAATTGAAAAACACCGGAATCCCATCAGTAGCCATTTGTTTGATTTCAACCTAGGAACTTTTTTACGAAACTGCTTTTTTCTATACCTAAGGCGGTTTTCCAATACATTCTTGAGTTCATAGGTTCCAGTTTTGTCACATCCCCGGATGGTAACTTTAGAATGTGTTTCACGCTGTGCAACTTATGTATGCCGTTTAGGTATTCGCATTGATAACTTTTCCATGATGGTGTTCCATTATATTTATGTATCAGTAAGGACTTAACGTTGATATGGTATATTTGAATTTTAGTTTCGGTGATGAATTGAAATGCACTTCATACAGTGTTGAGCATGCCAATTAATACTGCGACCATACGTTCTATTGTAATCCCCTTGTAGATAATAATGGCA
>QOCX01000074.1:487252-551469 GCA_005959815.1 Sarcophaga bullata
CCGTTCTAGGATCCTAGCTCTGAATTTTGAGGATAAAAATCAACGCTAACAGCAAAAGCCTGGACGGTCAATAAGAAGGGCTTAATACAGGATAAGTTACTAAAATCTATTTTTCTATGGCTAAACTTTTAATACAAAAACCTATACACACAAGCTGCCAGTAGTAGACATTAGTAACTCAGCTTAATCAGCTTAATATGTGAGTCAGTAAGAAACAAGACAATACCCAGAAAATATATTTCGATTTATAAAGTACGTTTTATGTATGTATGTACGTATGTATGTGTTCTTTAAATCAAATCTAAAACAGTGTGTGAATGTAACCTTTTTCGTTACATTTAATATGAATGGCACAGCTTACAGATAAAGAGAGAGAGAGAGAGATTTTCTACATTTGCTTTGATATTGTGTTCAAACATTAATCACAATAATAATGTTGTGATGTAAGCTTCTTTAGTTTTAGAATTACTGAACAAATAATTCAAAAATCATTATTTATTTGTAATATTCTTTACCGTACTTTCTTTTTTCTATTTTTCTAAATTAAGCCCTATTAGCCGTTTGGTGTCGTATTTATTTTACAGTTCATTAAACAGTTGCATAATTGACCTTATACCTCCTTGGTGGCTTATTTACACTTCATAAGTATATATACGTACGTATATGGATCGATTATGAAAACAGAACTTCACAATTCATTGACAATTGTGAAAAAAAAAAAATTAAAAATTGCAATTGCCGCGCTTAAATTTAAGAAATATGGGTTATCTGTGTCCTTGAATTTCGAAACAAGAGAATGGCGTATTTCTCTGACTTAACTTGTAACCGACAAGGACAATATGGCTGCAAAAAAGTGAAATTAGATTGACGATTTTGACAAGGACAGTTTTTTTCCTGACGATGGTGTTACTGATCATTGGTGGGGTATACTTCCATGATACATATGACGTCTTAATTGTAACCCGTGGAAAACCTTCTACTTTACCAGTATCTGGTCACTGCTTTTAGCGGGCTAATACGGAGATCATTAGCTCAATTATAGTATTGACGTGGCCACTTAAGGTATGTTTTTTTTAAAGAGATGCAGTCTTTCCAACATTTCTTCCTAAATCCTGCCTTAGGTCTAGAATCTATCACAGAGTATGTTGTATAGATTTCTTTTGATCCTCGTCTATTTGGCACTTGTAAATGTCATTGCGGCCAAAATATGCAGATCAACAACATTCCAGACAGAAAACAATACTAGAAACGTTGGAGAATTTTACTGGGCGGGAACACATACGAGTGTAGTCTTTCAGTCTGTTCTCTAGACTCTTAGCAGTTGCTCATTACCGCCAAGGAATTTATGAATGCAGTATCAAAACGCTTTTAAGCTATTTTTCTATACAAGGGACATGAATACCTTTACTGGACTTACTTATTTTTTTGGCTAACAGATGTCTTTTGAAAGGGAAGATAAAGAAAACGCCAACATTCATAGTAAGGGAACATGAGAAAGACACTATTGGTGTGGTACTATTCTAAAAAAAATTTTCAGCTTCATTGCTAGTGGAGCAAACTTTTTTCTGAAACTGGTCAGAAAGTAAAGGCCACTTTGGGTACTTATATTACACTATGCCTGTGCAATAAGAACTTGTACAGATGCATAAATACGCACTAGCTACCGCAGAGTCTGTTGTGAGGCAGACGAGTCGATGACCACCAATAGTGTGGTCACTGTTATAGGACATACAGTCTTCTAAGCGCATATACACTAGGTGAATGCAATATTAATGATATTTTCATTAAACGTGATAGTTAGATTCCTTGAGTTCTCTGGGCAACAATTGTAGCAGTGCAGTAGCCCACATGATTCTGACTACGCCTACATTAGAATACAAGGCTAATTGTCTGTCAGCAGTTTGGCAAAATAAAATTCTTACCCGTACACATTGGAAAGGAGTCTAATAAGCGTGGTGTTCAGTGAACTTTGCAATTACTATCACTAACTGTATATTTTGTTGCAAAAGTTTAGTAGCGTACTGTGTACAGTTTTCGAAGTCATGTAAGGAATTTGAAAATTAATTTTTTTGTTGCATTTTTTTTGACAAACTTTTCGTTTTAAGTTTTTATATTAAAAATGCAATATTTTATCATAAAAATTGTCAATAATTTTGCTTTAAAATTTAATTTAAACCGTTATAATGCCTTGTATTTTAAGGGTATTAATACAACCAAAAGGAGCGCCCTTTTTTAGTTCGGTTTTTACATGGAAATTACGTACATGTCTGTGTAAATGACCCCTGTGGTTATTTGTGTAACGTTTTTTTCTTCTTCTTTAGATCAGTTATTTATGTTGTTGTTGTTGCATCATATATACATATAAGAACTGTAAATTGTTACACCAAATGGTGACCAGTATTTAAAGGTATTCTTAGGGGTCAGCCAATTGGTTATCATTTCTTCTTTTGTTTCAAATTTAACATTTCAAAGAAATAAAAATTTTACAGGCTGTGTTAACAATAACAACAACAATAACAATAATAATAATAATGACCTCTCTTGTCAGCATTATCACAAACATAACAGAATGAAAAGGAATCACAATTGAAAAAAAAATCTGAAATTTTTGAAACCAACCCTACAATAAGCACGTTCCCAACCAAAAACGTAGAGAGAGACTAATGAAAATGAAATAATTTTTCAAAAACAAGAACAAAAAATCAAATCAAATCAATTGAATTCAATAACTCAGGGGTCAGGCATAAGACTGAAAAAAAAAGAAAGCAAAAACAGGGCAATGGTTAAGAAAATCTTAAGCATGACCTCTGGTCTTCAAATAGGGTGGGTAAAATTTTTAATTTTTTTTTTACTTTAATTTATCAAAACTATGTGTTTAAACTAAAGCAAAAGGTGCTGTATGAAATGGCGCTAGAAATGGTGTGGAAATTTATAACCTTTTTTTTGGTTTGAATTGAATGCCAAACGGTTTTTGTCATTAAAATTTATCACAATAATTATTGCCTTTAAAAATCGTTAAAAATTTTTATAAAAAGGATTTGGGGTTGTTTATTTAGCATAAAGGATAATAGTTTTGCATAGTCTTGTATAGTTTCGTACTGACGTTGACGTTGACCTTTATGTGTAGCATCTAGTGAATAACACCCCTTGCATGCAGCTTGACCTTTTATAGTCTCAATAATATTTTTTTTTTTTTGCTAAATAAACCAAAAATTTTGCATTGATTTCTATTGAATATTTAAATTTTCATTTCACACTTAATCTAGTTTCGATTAATTTTAATTATTTGACCTTTTTTTCAGGGTAGCAAAAGCAAAACCTAGACTTTAAAACTTATTCATTTGTTGGTTAATTGTTGTTGAAATTAAGAAAATTTATGGGTTTTTAGTTTAAAAAAATCAATAATAAAATGTAACGGTTTTTTTTTTAAATTTTAAGAAATTTCTCGTTTTTAGATTTCTTGTCATATTATTATACCCTAAAGACTGCGAACTTCAAGCAAACATATGCTCTCCCTAACAGAGCTTATGTCCTGTATTGAGAACCCTCCCTAGCCTCTCACACTTTTGTTAATTTTAACCATTAATGGTGGGATCTAGACTTTAACTTCGTTTTCGAACAACAGATTTGAACAACTTTTCGGAGCAATTTTGTTTATTCTTAGAGATTTTGCCTGACGACTGCTGAGAGGCAGTCGCCGAAACAGATGTCTAAGCCGAGGTTTCAAGCACAGGTTATCATCTAATAAGCCAGCATACACTACTAGGCTATGGAGACTATACCCTTCTCACTAAAGACTTCGGTCTAAGTTTAAAAAGAACTCCAGATTCACAAAATATTTGTATTCTGCTGTTTCCAGTTCATACAGGCACAATTTGCAATCTGTTAAAGTACTCCATCGAAGCTCTATCATTCCATAATAATCCAAATGAAATTGAATATGAAGAGAAACTGGAGACTGATCGTCATCTATGTGTGAGTAAATTCTCTTTGAGAGCTGCAGTGGAGCAACCAATTGTAAATTTTTAGCCTTGGATTCGATTGAGGACAGTATTAAACGGTTTTACGCAGTAGGGCTCCCTTCTAAGCTAATGCATTCGCTGTTTCGTTGCGCATTACCCCTCTATGTCCAGGTAATCAAAACACTTTGACGGTGTTTCCGAGCGTTAGTTTCTGCAACGTTTCCTTTCAACGTTTGCCATGTTCAGATGTAATGCGATTGGAAAGACAACTACTTCAAAGATAACCTGAATATCCCAGGAAGCCTTAATGCTTTTACTTTTGACACCGACAAATACGGCAATCACCTCAACCTGAAAAACTCGGTGCTTTTCCAAATGTAATCGATGAATTGCGATTGGATTGATGAATATTAGCACTGATACCTTGTCCATTTTGTAAGCTTAGTTCGGAGAACCACTATCTACTATCACCAGTGTCTCTAAAGCTGCTGTTAGACATGTTCTCATTACGCTAGTTACACCGATACATGCAAGTTTCTGAACTTCAGCTAATTTATTTATATTGATAGCAGCTCTATCAGCCTAAAACCTGCTATACTGGTTCAACGAAGAAAAATTGTGTTAAATAAGCGTAATGCTAGGTCACTAGCTTGAGAAAAATATTGCAAATGTAAGGTGAGAGCTTTAAAATTTTTTTAAGTAAAAGAAAGAAAAAAAAATGTTTTTGAAGAAATTATGGAAGCAGTTGCAAACTCTATCCGAGTCACTTAGATGGTAATTTCAAAAGATATTTAAACTGCAGGGTTAATAGGTAAGCAAGAGGCATTGACAAATGAATTTGCATGGCCGAATTGCTGCATGAATCTTATGATAATAGTTCGTTTTCGGATAGAATCATTACTGGCAATGAGGAATGGAACATAATAGATCACATGATTCGAACAGTATCAATGCTAGGCAGAGAATGCTTTATTTTTGGCGAGATTAAAAACATGAAGAAAACACATCATAACTTTTTAACATCTTCTTTCCAACTTATATAACGCACCTTACTCTTTATTTAATTTGATTTCTCACCCAACAAACCATTCAAATGGCCTAAAACATAAAAAAACTAAATTTTCTACGGAATGCCAATTGAATGTTTAACATTAAAATGGCCTGGAAATAAAAAAATTTACATTTTCTACGAAATGTTAATTTAATATTTTAGATATTGTTAGCTTTCATTTTATGCATTTGTATCCTTGGGGATAATAATAAAATTTCATAGAAATTTTTGTTTGTAATTTAATAATATTTATTATTTATGCCAGAGAATTTATTATTATGCCTTTAAGTGAGTAATCAAAAGCCGCTAAAAAAAGAAAAACAGAAAACAAAATAGAGATACAAAAAAAAAAAAAAAAGCGAACAGAAAACCTATGACAGAAAGGACTAAAGATAGAAAGGCGAAAACAGAGAGAAAAAAATTAATAATAAGTAGAGAGTAAAAATGTTGTTAATGGTGAAAAAATGACAAAAGCAATATGACCAGATAAGCACAATAACAACAACAACAACAACAACAGCAACAACCACAAATAAATAAACACACTTACAGATAAATAATAATAATAAAACCCATACACATAGATATGCACACACACACACACATTCTTATACATTCACTCACTTATAAAATAATACGATATTTATCATAAAAATATACTATAATACAACCGAAACAACAACAACAACAACAAAAATTGTGGTTATCAAAAAATATGTGGCACACACTCATATGCATACAACCAGCAGGAACATGCAAAAATGAAAAAAACAAGAAAATCACAAAAGCTAAATAATAATAATAATAACAACAACAACAACAACAACAACAACCAAAACAAATATAATATCGGAGAACCACCAAAATGAAATCACATTAAAAATGGCAGATAAGAGTTATAAAAAGCATATTTTATTTGCAAAATTATACACACACTCGCACGCACACACACACACACACACATATTTGTATCCTACATTTGTGTATGTGTATGCAGAGAATGAAAAAAATGCCATAAAAATTGAACACAAAACAAAAATGTTTGTTTTTGCCACACAAAAGACCACATTTATAATAAAAATAACTAAAACTGTATGCATACATACACATACGAGTATACACACATCGACGTAAATAAAAAGCTAAAGGCAGAGAAGAGCAACCAAAAAGGAAAAGAAAAAAAACGAAAACGAAAACAAAAACAAAAATATGAGAGAATATAAAAATAATAATGTGGCGGCATATAAAAATTGTAGTAGTATTTCATAAACAATAACAAACCATGAAATATTGTATATTGCTTGAATGTATCAAAATGTATACGTATGTACATACATACGTGTATGTATGTGCACAGCACACAACCAAATAATAATGATAACAACAATAGCAGCAGGAAAAACTTTCATTCATATTTTATATTCCGCACTCACCTCCACTCACTTGCTGAGAGAAAAAAAAAAAAGAAAAAAAAAGAGAGATCATAAAAACCACTCTCATTTATAAAACTAAAGTAACGGGAGAAAAACCAGAGAAAAAAAACTAAAAACAAAGAGAATTTTCTTGCTGCTGTGTATCCCTCTGAATACCCCAACTCTTAAACAGAACACAAGCCAGTTTTGGCTTGGTATTGGTAGACAAAAAAAATTTACCAAATTTTATGATCTTTATGTGATACTATCAAAGGTTATAAAATGTAACAGTGCTTGTGTATTTGTGTGCGATTTATTTTTTATTTTCGTTGCATATTTAACGGCGTATGACATTTGTGATTTTCTTTTTTCATAATATTTAAAGGGTGCTACTGATTGAGGTAAGAAAAGTAAACAGATTTTTAAATGAAATTTGTAAAGGTTTGAATATTATTTTTTTAGTAAATAAGACAGTAAATGTTACTTACTAGCTGTAACTAGTTGTGGAAGAAAAATTTGTGCAAATACCGTGTGATATGCATAATTGGCCCATAAATGTAAAAAAAAGTTTTGAAAATATTTTCTTGAAAAATAGTTTAGTTGGAGTTCGACCTACAGGATCTATTAAATTTAAGCTCGTAGAATATAGTAGTAAAAATAGAAGCTATGGGAGACCAATATATCGTGAGAGTCATCAGAGGGCATACTCACAAATTTATTTGCTGACAGTTCTCTCCTTAACTATCTCCTAGATAGCGTGTGTAAGCTCTATGATTTTGGTGAAGGCTTCGTGAAAGTGAATGTAGAAACTTAGAGGAGTAGGAACATTCTTTGTTGTACTTACTCACTAACTTAATAGGTAATTCTAACTCTTTAGTCAGTTTTACGACATAGTTTCTTACACCATTCATGTTATGTATACTCTTTTTGTGCGAGTAGCCTACGCTGGGATTTGAATCACTAGCTCGTGTCTAATAAGCCAAAACACCACCTACTCGACTAAATTTGTTTAAAAAATGTTGTTAAACCCTTTACCAACAATTTTTATTACTTCATGTATATGGATGAACCATTTGAGTTGGCAATTTTTTTATACAATATTTAATCTCGAATAGAGCCAGAGAAGTTAGAAGAAAGAAAAAAATGGTGGAAAAACAGAATGGCGGCAGTACTGGCATAATATTGAATACAAAAATGTAATTTCGTAAAAAGCCTCATAAAAAGTATGAATATTTTCCAAAAAATAAAAGAAAAATAAAATAGAATAAGAGGATGACAATACACCAACACAATACACACATATACAGAATTATTTCCACAAAAAAGCTAAAGTAGGCAGGAGGTATGAACCTCCCTCCTGACAAAAAAAAAATCCAAAAAAAAATTTATACAAAGGCTTGGAATAACGTATTTTCCTTTCAAACAGTTAAAATTTGCCAAAAAAAATATCCTAAAGGACCTTAGAAATAAAAGAAATGCACATACAATAATAACAAACGAACAGGAACACAGTCAACAAGATTTGCCAAAGAAAACATTAAAAAATACGAGAACAAAAAAAAAACATAAAACATAGGCAATTTTAATCTAAGAAAAGAAAGAAAATAAGCTTCATCATACACTTCTACACACACATACACACGCTCCCACTCGCATACGTACCTATTTGGTTTGATTTTTCGCAAGGAATTTTTATAACATCAGCGCCCTGTTTTTGTTTGAGACTTTTTCATTTCTGTCACCATAAAACAGAAACAACAACAGCAGCAACAATCACAACAATTCCCAAGCATAGGAATACGCACACACCTACATGTGCATACAATGTTATATCCATATGCCTTAAGTATCAAAACAAGGAAAAAAATACTCACCCACCCGCCCACACACACATATACACACAGAATCTTATGCTTATCATTATTTTTAATGTTCATGTTGTGTTGTTGTGCTATTCTTTCTCTCTTCACCAATTGCAAGTGTATGTGTGAGCATTAAAACTGTCGTAACTGTTTTTGATTGTTTCTCAAACAAACTTCCACACATTCACATACACACACATCCACACACCACGCCACTAAAAGCCATAACAACGTAGAAAACAAAACAACAAAACGAAAACAGAACTTTTTATCCTGTAAACGGCCTTTTTACATGGATTTTGTTTTTTTTCACATTTTTTTTTCAACCACCCATTGCCGCCAACCCTCTACCCATTTTTCAGTATTACAGCCAGCCATTACAATAGAAAACTCGTTTTATTCTTTTTATTTATTTTTGGCGTTTTTGTTGTTTTTTTTTTGTCTCTTACCCCCTCCCCAAAAAGAAGGAAAGAAAGGAAAAAATTCTTCAGTTTTTTTGCATTTTTTTCAGCACTTGAGAGGGGTTGAAAAATTTTCATTTCATTTTCTAAGCATTTTCGAGACTGTTTTTTTACGTTGAGAGTGTAAAAGGCATGTCAACTTCCCCTTTGGTTGCCATTTATTTTCTGTTAGTTTTTAGCATTTTCTTTTATTTTCTTTGTTTCCCTTTAACGTAATGGAACGAAGAGGGCTTAATTAGATTTTTATGTAGATTTTTTTTTGCTGGGTAAGAGGGTCACAGAAAAATTGGCAAAACAAGAAAAATTGCAACTTAAAGTGGATTTATGACAAGACAAATATGTGAGAGAGGAAAAATGTTTTGCTAATGGCAGACGAAATTACCTGAAATTAAATCCATTGCCAGGAATAACAAATTGGTAATTAAAAAGTATACATACATATGATAGGAAGGACATGGCACAACAGTTATATGTTCTATAACGGTTCCATAAAAAATGTAATCCTCCACATAGTCCATCGATAGATTTAATCAGAACTTGAATGTGATTTGACAAATTGGTTTTGGTAGGAGAGGGTTTCCTATGGCATGGGCTTTCACATAGGCTCTGAAAAAGGTTTAACGGCGGTAAATCTATAATATTTGTGAACTCGCCGTAATCTATTAAGAATCGTGTTGGCTTGTTAGACGAGTGCCCGTGTTTCAAACTCCAACTAAGACATCTCGAACAAGATGGCAACATCCTGTCAGCAGTTTTCTGGTAAAAACTCTGAGAGTATAATAAAATTACCTTGAAAATCTTCTCTTTTTTTTGTCGTCCAGAGCCGATGTTAAACTGTAGGTCCTGTTACTCACTAAAGCCACATTCGTAGAACGGTTTTCAATGCACTAAAAGATATGGACTTTACGTTCCGTAATTTGCTACCACTGGCACGTGACATTATTAATCAACCTCTTACAATAAAGGACAGTCCTCGATTCCGTATCCTTGGATGCTATTTGCCTAATTTTCTTTTTACTATGATTGAAGATATTTAATATACTTCTCAAACCAAATGGGTTTGAGGCAATCCAAAATTTTAATTAATAAGAGCTCGTCTGTGTCATACGTCAAGCTATCACGTCATAGCCTGAAATATTTTGACAGAGCACTGTGTACTCTCTATGTGTACTTTAAACGTATTCAGAATGGTTGCTGTTTCAACCTCAACATGTAAATTCTGTGCGAATAAATCATCGGAACATATTCTTGAAAACTGTGAGAGAGTAATGCATCCCAGTAGGAAATATCTGGGCAGAGCAGCATTCTGAAATTTGTCATGGCAATAGGCCTTGGAGAGACATTTTAGGGACACTCTATAAAGTGGAAGGGGAGAACAATTGGCTAAGGCACCTCTTTACCCCAATAATTATAATACTCTAGGAGCAATAGGCTTTGGGGAGACACTTTAGAGACACTCTATAAAGTGGAAGGGGAGTAAAATAGACTAAGGTACGTCTTTACCCCAATAATAATAATACTCTAAGAGTTGTAATGAAAATTTTCCATATCATAACAGTAAATCCGAATTGATCAGCTATTATATGAACTACTTGGCTTTCCGTTTTAACACAAGTTGTTACTCATAAAGACGGAGAAATTCTTTGCTTGAAACTCAGTGTAAATAGATGAAGTCATGGGACTCACGTTAAAAAAAATTCACTTTTATTTGACATGCTATTACTGAAGAAATGTAAGGTTGATCACCTCTGACTTAAATCCACAAACTGATAAAGTCTTTTTATTAGAAATATTTGTCAATAATTCGAAAAAAGAGCGACAAAACAATTGAGGACACAACAAAAAAAAAAAATACAACAATTTTTGATTTAAAAATCAAACAACGAACGAATTTTTATCAGACAAAAACAATAGAAATAAAAATAAATGAACAAATATTTTAAGCAAATAAATAAAAATAACCAAAACTAAAGTGTTTTAATCGAATAACAACAAAGACAATAACAAAAAAACAAAACAACACAAAACATGCACTAAAAATGATGCTCATAAAAATCTAATGCAGAAATCTTTGAAAGACAATTCATAGAAGCACCAAAAAAGACAAAGAAACCAATACAGACTGCCTGTATTTAAATTTTCACAAAAAAAAAAAAAAAAAGAAAAACCAATAATAATGAGTATGTAAACCAGGTTTTAAGTTCAATTCATTACTTAGAGTTCAATAGAAAAATAAAAAAACAAGGTTTACTACTGCGTTTTGAAAATTTTATAACAAAATTTAACCCTTTCTCTCCATTTACATAGAATACGAAAGGGTTAAGACTGTTTTAGCGTCATTCAATGGTACTACATACCTGTTGAATGACAACAAAGGGTTAACTGACATTTTTTAAATGCCAAAACTGTTTATGATTCTGTTTAAAGAACCTTATAAGCATTGTTGAATTACCATCAATAGGAATTCCTTTGAAGTTTCTGATGCATTTTAACCGAAACTTATTGAAATTATATTTCCAATGGCATCATAAAACCCTAAGTAAACGGTTAAATTGTGCTCTAATTATCTTCTGTTGGTTTCTTTGTTTGTTTTTCAAAAAAATGTTATCATTTTTATGATGTTGGGTTAAAATGTTTATGCTGCCTGGAAAAAGGATTGAAGAAAATTTCATTTTTTATATGCTTCCTGGAAAAATAAAAAATAAATTTTATTTAAAACCGATGGCCTTGTAGAAAAGGGTTAAATGAATAAATAAATAAAATATTGGTTGCAATATTCTATTAAAAATATTTTAAAACATTTATGGCTATTGTGTATCTAAGCAAAAAAATTTCTTATTCATTCTTGATTTTTCATTTTTCATTCTAATTTGAAAAACGTTTTCGGACATGCTATCTAAACCTTGATCATTACTTAAACATGGGCCACGTATTAATAGGGCTTAACTGAATAAAAAATTACTAACATAAATCCATACCTGGCACAATCCCTCAGCAAAATGTGTCCGCACTAAATATGTTAAGCTATGCCAGTGAATATGGCAGCTTCCTTACAATCATAGCTCACTTATGTACACATTGTGGCCCATTGTATTACCACATGAAGCTGTTCTTCAGAGCTGACTTATTAGTCTCACTAATCAACATCAAGACTTCTTATTACAGCCTGACTCCCTAAACTCAATAATCAATGTGATATCAAGTATGGATTGAACCAAATAAGAGGAGTTGATGTCAAGTCAGAGATAGATACTGGCAAGTATCTCTCTACCTCCTATACCTATTTCTATAAGCTTTGCAGAAACCGTTAAGCGAAGTTTCTCCATGTGTCTACCCATTGCGAACATCTAAAAGGCAATTGTGCCTATTTAAGTGTCCAATAAGATGAAAATGAACTTCATCCGTAAACAGGTGGCAAGTTTTACGATGAAAGACCTCTGAACTGGAAGCCAAGGTCCTTAAAATAGGATATCATATTCAGATTGATCGTCAATCACCATCTATAATAATAAGAATCGAGACTTCGTTTTAAAACATGATTTATTTATTTAGCCTGAGAGTATAAAACAAAAAACTAAATTGAACATGACATCATGTGTAACGAAAGCTACGTTAAACTATTCGAAAAGGATAAGCCAACCGAAGTGTTTCATTGTCGGGCATTAGCGTATGGGGAAAATTAGGACCGTTAGCGAATTATCTACATATGTCTACTCATATGTATCAAGTGACTGTTTGGTTTACATACAGAGATGTCCATATAGTCAGATTTAAAAAGTTGATTGGTATGGTATTCTATTCAATTTAGGTTAGCTAAGTCGTACCTTCTTGGAGTTCTGATGAAATTACCATGCGTTATATCTTCACCAGCTTACTTGAACAAAATGTAGAGCTAAAACAGGTCGTCGTTAAGCGTTACGTTTCGTTCGTGTGACAAGAAATAAAAAGCAGTACAACATTAATAAACGTTGGTTACAAAAACCGAAAGCTTAAGTAGCACAAGCCCAAGAAGATTACAAAACAAAGCAAAAAAAAAATGAACAAAAACACATGGATACTCTCTTTATTATTAGTGTGGAATAAAAAGCAAACTGGAGTAGTTAAATTATGGATGCTTAGAGGTCAACATTTCAGCCATAACCATCACTTACAACACCACCACCACCCCCATCTCCTTGCACATTCTACTCACTCTAATAAATGACATAAAAATAGGCGAAGAAAAAAAAAACAAAAACAAAAAAAAAAAAAAGAAACTCCAAAATCTGTTTCATAAAGGCAATAGAGTTCTTTACATTCAGACAATTATATGTACGTACGTATGTACGAGTATATACAATATGAGGGTGTGAGTTTGTCATTTTTTGTTTTTGCTGTGTTCCTCTAGGAAACGTTCATACGTATGTACGTTAGTATATACCCATAACGATGACATGAAATCCTGTAGCCAAAAAAAAAAAAAAAAAAAAAATCTGAATTTTTTCCTTTCCTGTTATTATTTTTATTTTCTTTTTTTTCCTCTCTCTGGCAAAAATATTACGACCCATTTTTATTTCCTTTTTTTTCCATTCTTTTTGGTTTTTTGCTACATTTTTATGTGATGGTGGTTGGTTGTTTGGTTGGCTGACTGGCTGGATATTTGTTTCATCGTCATCATCATCATCATCTGTATGGCGTTTCAATATTTGGCCAATATGAGGGTGAATATTTTTTATACACAAAAAAAAAAAATTAAAATGAGTTTTTTCCCTCATAACCAGCTTAAAGAGCCTCTTTTTATTTAATCACTAAAAATATTTTTTTGCGATGGTTTACATTCCTGCAAGCCCTCTTTGTAAAGCGATTCGATAGCTAATAAGTTCAACTATTCAATGGCAGAAATTCACTACATATCTTACGTTATCGATCTTTGGATAAGATTAAGCACAACTTTTTTAGAATCTACTTTGTTACAAAGTCATTTGGATTTAATGCCCAGTAGTTTATTAACTTCTTAAAATTTTTCAACAGTAAGGGCTAATGACAATCTCTTACAAAAAGTTCGACAAATTTTCTATCGATTAAAAAGACCGGAAATACCAAATAACTCGTGACGCCATGCGAAATTATCAAACGTTTCTCAAATTACAAAAGCCGATATATTGGAAATCTATAATAGCGGCCAATGGACAGCTCTCCGTGCTAGGATGCATGTGATTACCGTTCAGACCCCCCCCCCACACCCCCCCTGTTGGAATTCACCATGCCAACCCAGTAGAAATTCGTCCATTGTAGGAAAATCCCATGAACCTTGCTACAATCTCATCGTTCTTGAACAAGAACTTTTCAAAGAGTAGATTTTTAGGAAGCCTCGAAAGCACTGCAAACTACAACAAATTCGGCAATCCTGTTTGTTAAATTGTATAATTAGCAAGTGGTGCTCATTTGGAACTTATTGAACATTTTTAGCATTGTCACATGTCACGAATCTTTTTTTGTTTTTTTGTTTTTTTTTTTCTTAAAAGGCTATACTATTTTGTTTACCACAACAACAAAATATTTTTAGAATAATATTAATAATAAATTATTAAATAAATTCTCACAATTCTAACCTAACTTTTTATATGATTAATTAATTTTTTTCTATTCTACATTAATGAGAGTAGCGAAGCATAACGGGTGCAGAAATAAAACGCTCAATAATAATAAAACCCAACATTCAGAGTCGTTTACATTTAAATCTGGTCACTCTAAGATAAATACTGAGCCAATAAATTAGCTGCGCCATTAACCATATAGCAAGGTTACACACATAGGACAAAATTCAATATGGCAAGACAAGTAGCACAACCAACTGTAACAATATTTTTTTAGCAAGGACAAAAAATTTATTACAGCTGTGTTTAGTTTATATTTAATACAGAGGAAACGGAAACTAGATTCTAAAGATTTAAATTTAAATTTAAATTCAAAACTAAAATAAATTCGTTGGTAGAAAACGACACTTATCACCTAAAACAAGACATATTTTTAAAAAATTATTCACTTAATTAAACTTAAATGCTTTCAATTGCTTTTATGATATAAACAAGTTTCAATAGAATGTTATTTTGTAATTGATGAAATTCAATAAAGGAAATTAAATTTTATTAAATAATTGTGTCTGGACATTATTATTTGTAAGTGCTTCAAATTATTCACAAAGAAAATTTAAAAAAAAAATTCCGTAGAGAAAAGTTCACGTTTGAATAGTTTTAAAATTATATGTTGCATGTAATTCAAGCGATAATTATGAATAAGCATAACCTCCCTATGCTGGGTCACAGTAAGGCATAAAAAGTTTTCTACATTAAAAACAGTTGCTTAAAAGAATACGTTCTTTTTAAATGTGCTGTACTCAAAAAAGAGTGCAGTCGTCTCTAGTACTCTAGTAGGTAGTGTGTTGGTTTATTGGACGTAAGTCCAAGGTTCAAACACCAGTATAGCCATCTCGAATAAGAAGAAATATAAAAAAAAACATTTCTACAGTGTGTTCCTCTCAGCAGTATTCTTTAGCAAAAAGATAGTAAAAAGTTTCCCAAAAAATATGTATGTACATAGGTGGTGTGAGAAGCTAGGTTATAATCCAGAACTAATGAGCTGTAATGACCAATCCATGTTGTGTGGCTTAATATTAGTGATGAGTATCGAGACATACAGTTTAAAGTCAACTCCGAATTACAGATTTTTTTTGGCACAATTTTGTTTTCGTCTCGAATGGAAATTCATTTAAAAACCTCCGTAATGTTTACATTCTTTTACACTACTGCTTTTCAAACCTTTCGCACATTGTCAACGTGAAACAAAAAAGTGAAATCATATTTTACAGAACTGCTTCAGACCGGCAAAAAAGGTTTTGGAATGTTTTAAAGGGAAACTAAAATCAAACGTTGCTAGGGAAGAGCATAAAATGTAAACAAACAATAACAGAGAATACACACACTCATATTAGATTGTATGAATATGGGGATAAAAGGGCAACAATTTTTAACCCCTTCTGTTGTAGTCAACAAATCAATTACAAAAACAGGGAAAAGGAAATCAAAACAAAACTGTGAAAATAAGATAAAAAGGTAAACAACAGAAAGTCTATACAAAAGAATTAAACAAAGAATTATTTTTCTTTCCGCATTTAAAAACAAAAAAAAAAAATAATATTGAAGAACAATACACTCCCATTTGATATAAAGAAGAGCAGAAATTTACACACTTACGCACATACATAGATATGTACATACAATCTATTGTTATTGTGTTTTAACATGGCGCGCGTGCTCTTCAGTTTCAAGTTGCTCTTTGTAACAATAACAACAAGAACAACAACAATTATTGTTTAGACTGTATTGTATTAACGCTGCATTTAGTTAAATTTAGTGGTGCTCATATAATCAGCAACATTATCGTCTCTAATTTCAACCACTATTTACTGCTGCTACTGCTGTCGCTGACGCCTTCATATCGCAGTTACATATAATAAAAGTATAGCCCCTGCATCATACAAAACACAAATGGAAATATAATTGAAACGCTTGACGAGTGATGTGGAAACATTTTCAACACAGAAATCATTCTGGGTTTTTCTTTCTTTCGTTAACAAACAAAAGAAAAACTCCAAAAGCTTAAGCCCAACGTAAAAACAACACAACAACACAAATAAAGCAAAACAAAAAAGGAAAACAAACAAAAAACACTTAAAACGCGAAAACAAAACGTTAAAATTTGCCAGCAACAGCTTCTA
This sequence comes from Sarcophaga bullata, assembly GCA_005959815.1. Lineage (NCBI taxonomy): Eukaryota > Metazoa > Arthropoda > Insecta > Diptera > Sarcophagidae > Sarcophaga > Sarcophaga bullata. The sequence continues at coordinate 503,757 of QOCX01000074.1, forward strand.
AACATTTTTCCCAACTCTACATATTCTTTTTTGTTATTGTTTTTGCACTTTTAAAATTTAAATCGTTACTTTACTCACATGAACAGGGTTTTAAACAAAATGAGAGAGCAAGAGAGATATTAATTTCTTTAGTTCTTGAGTTTGTATTTGTGTTTTGCATTTGTTGCTGTTATTTCTGGTGGTTTGTTTTTGTTACAATTTCTGTTTTCTTGTGTTATGCTCAATAGCACACATGTAAATTGTGTAAAATAACGGCTAATTTAGCGGTTTTTTAAGATGTAACAGTTAAAAGAGATATACTTAGGACAGAAGTTAGCCTTATTACTGCGTTTTTATACTGTACCGCCAATGTGTGTGATTCATTTCTATCTGTAGGGCTCTAAAGTCTGGGATAAGATAGAATTGAATATCAGTATAGCAAAGGTATATGCATGTGATCAGTGAATGTGTGAGCTGATCCAAAGGAAATTTTCGCAAATGAATAAATAATTTGCTTAAATGACAGCAAAAATAGTAGCTTTCAGTGACACAAACTCTAAGATTGTTTAAAACTGTAAAGAAGCGAATAAAGATTTCTCCAGAAATGATCGGAAAGGAAGCGCCAAGTGTTCTAACCAACAAAGTTAAAGAAATCAATACTTATTTAAATTGCCATTACAACCCTTTAGTCTGGATTATAACCTAACAAAATCATATTTGTATTGACTCTAACAGATCTAACCAATAGCCTATATTATTATAGGGCTGCGTGAATAGTGTAGAGTTCAAAACATGGCAGAAGGTTATTGGCCCATAAGCCTGCAATTAATGATATGTCATCTGCAACTATTGCTTTGGACATGACAATCCCACTGCCTTGTCTTCATTTTCCGCAATAGAAAGTGAAATTCAGTTGATAAAGCAATTAAGCGTTTTTCCTTTACTTCGTTCTACCACAAACTGTGCACTACTTATTTTCACTGCTAACAACATACCAACATGTACGTTATGTTGTAGCGCTTAATGTTTATGGCCAAAAACAAACACATACCGAAACCAAGTCTATTAGCCGTTTAGTTTTAAGTTGTATGTATGCGTTCATATATGTGGTATGGAGTGCGTTCAAGTCACACATACACTGGTTGCCTGGTATTCCTGCCATTGGCAATATTTACTTACAAATCAGTTTATGATTCGAATCGGTCGCAGTAACAACAAACAACAGAATACGAAGCCCGTAATGGAATATAATTTTCTGTTTTATTTTTTTTTATAACGAAGAAAATAAACAAATTTAAAAAGCAAAACAAGTGATAAATAAATATTTTGTATGAAATAAAAAAGAAATAACGGTTTTAAAAATAATTTTTTGAATTAAAAAAAAATAAGAGAAAAACAGTGAATCAAGAAATTTAAACTAAAAATGGAAAATAGTTTAAATATCGTGTTAAAAATGTGCTTAAAAACCTAAAGAATTTGAAAAAAGAGTTTTAAAACTCATGAATACAAATGAATTCGTTGGAAATAAATTTTTTTAAGTACGAAAGTGAAATTTTAAATCAAAGTGGACCTAAGCCCCAACACTTATTTAAATACAAAGGAAAACAGCGGTCAATAACAAATACTCTCCCTTAACTTTTTAAACTACAATATTTATAGGCTTTACAGGGTGTCCGAAATTAAACTAATATCGTCCAAATGTAAACTCTTGCTGTGGCATACATGCATACATATTTGGTCATTGCAACCCATCAATCTGGATTACGACCTAACTTCTCACACCAATTATATTGTGTGTGTTAATTTTTAACAGGTAGGACCTACAGTTTGAAGTCGACTCCGAATGATAGATTTTTGAGAAACTTTTCATGGCAATTTTATTTACTCATGAAGTTTTTGCCCGAAATCTCCTCAGCGGAAGTCGCCGAAGAAATATTTCTTCATATTTAGTATTGTTCATAATGTCGGACCTGGGCTTTGAACCGATTGATTGTACGGATTGGTGGTCAAACACTTTAGACATCGCAATACGCCACAATTTTTCATCATGGCTTTTGAATTTTTAAACTAAGAGGCTTCAATCACGCTTCTTCTGACAGCCATGAGAAGAATAATATTAGCAACGAACAGAATAAGAAGAACGGTCAACGAAGGCTCTTGGGAAATGAAAATTAGAAAGAACAGCTACTTCTTACCGCTACGCTTAATTTTAATGGAGAGGGTTGTTACTTCAACTACCACTCGAGAAAACTCCGTTAACACAGGTTAGAGAGTAAAGTCCTTAATTAGTGGCAAATGTCAACCCATTCATAACTAAGACAAATACGTAATAGATCACAAGAGTAAACAATCTAGGCGAAATTGCAGCTCTCTATTGCTATAGCTCCGAAGAAAACCAATAAGTTTGCTGAGTAAGAGATCAATCATACGAGGAACTTAATCTCTCTTTAATGTTACATTGTGCACTTCAGTGCCCAGACTATTACAATCTTAAGTTAACTCTTAGATGGAGTCCACTACAGTTGATAACAACTTTGATCACACTGAAGACTATTTAGCTTAAGCAGTACTACTAAAAGCCATTATAAGCGAAGTATTGAAGAGATCTCTTGTTTGATTTGACTTCGATAAGGGAGGAGTTGGCTATTTATGTATATTAGACATTCCTTTTATACACATATACAATTACATACAGACGTGCAAAGTTTCAACTCTGTACGGTCTGAATAGCATTCTTTCCCACAGTGTTTGAAATTAATTGCTGTTTATTTCTGAACGTGTTAAAAGCCTTTTAATCGCATTTAATATTTCATTAGATAAACAAACAACATTTTCCAATAATTACAACAATAGATTTATAATTATATGATTACTAACCCTTCGAATCAATGCAAGCAACACCTTCAAGAAGCCTAAAAACCACCACCCTATCGTCCATATAGAATTTCCATTAGACATTAGAATTTCCAAACACAATTATATCCCCACCAAAAGAAAAAGAAACTTTTACTCAAAATTTCCTTTAATAAAGAAGAAAAAAAAAGAGAAAAATTACCCACGTTTTGGTCAGTTCGTACAAAGAAAACCAAGTGAAACTTTAATGGATGGGTTGCATGTCAAGCACACAGCAAATCTTTGAAAAAGTAACCCACAAGAATTAGTCTAGAAACGAAGAATGCAACAAGAATTGGCGGCTATATTAAGATACAATAAAGTGGTGGTGGTGATGGTGGTTTCTTTTTAAATACAATATACTAAAACAGAAATATTCGTTAACAATACATTGATATACTTACAAACACGCACACACACACATATATACATACATACTTTTACAACAACTGCAGGTGAATGACTTTTTCTTAAATGTTTCCGACTTCCGGTCAAGTTTATTTTCTTTTGAAATGACTGAAGCGCGAAAAAAGGATTTTTTTTCGTTATATTGTTGAGTTGAGAAGTTTCAAAAAAATAATTTTTTTTTACCATAAACAGTAACAAAAACAATAGAGAAATACTTTTTAGAAGGGAGTTTAATTTATATTCAAGAAAATAAGGAAATTATTTGTATTTGTTGAAGTACGAGTATATGGGGAATAACAGGACAAGGAAATAGAAATGTGGGTCAAAAGCTGAATTGATTATTTCTTAAGGTGTTAAATCATAAAGATTGAAATCAATACTATAATATAAAGAATATTAATTTTCAAATCAGAACTCAAATAAAGTTTTTTAAAACTGTTATTCGTATTCAATATTAAACTATAGGTCCCGCCACTCACAGATAAAACACTCACAACACGGGTGGTATGAGAGTCTAGACCTTAATCCTGGTTAGAAGTTCCATGGTTAAAAGCCATTTGGTTACTAATGTCATGCGATTTAAAGCCGTTGGACTGCTTTTATGAAATTACTTCAATCATTTAAAGTTTAGCCGTTTAAAAACCAACATTTGTCAATTGAGATGCAAGCGTTATAATGAAATAAATTTTTTTATCGAAATCATAACTGTATGTGCGATTCATTTATGGCTACATTAACCTTGGTAGTTCTGTTCAAATCTTAAATTCGGATTACATTGGTACTTACTTGAAGACCAGCAACGCAAGCACCTTTGGCGTACTGTTGTAGATTCCTTTTGTTCGACAATGCAATGTAATGACAGAAAGTGACTGATGTCTTCATTCTCTTCTACTTCATTAAACCTTCTGCAAAAGACGCTCAGCCGGAGCTTCTTGCTAGCAAACCTACAAGCAATTGACTAGTGATCATCCACATGTTTAGGCGAATTCTGTGAATGCTGGTTTGTGCAGCGATCTTGCGATTAAAACGACTTCATATTTGCCTTGGTGTAGATCAGGTACATTATTTTTCCCGCCGGACCCGCGCTTTTAAACCTTTGATTATCGATGATTACTTCTTCTACGTCTTCAATCAAGTGTCACAATGGAAAGTGCTGCCCACTTCTTAAAGATTTTCTTATCTAAATGGCTGTAATACCTCAACCAGTTTGCATCCCTTTAGATTACAGATACTTAAGCATGAAGAATACTTTATCAGTGTGCCTAGAGATATCGCTTTCTTCCATTCCACGAATATAAAAGTCACCCCCAGCACAGATTTCGATTTAGAAACGAAAATCCAATTTTGAGTGGAAAATATATTGCAAGATTCTTCCTGAGATAATTCTGCATTTATATTCTTGAGAAAACATATTACAAGAGGTTGCTCAGTCCCATGAAGGTCACAGATTATAGAAATATCGCTTCCCTCTTCTTCACTTTTTTCATTCACGTAAATCATCTGCCTACAGGGAAAAACTTGATTAATCATACTGAAGCAAAGTAGCAAAGTCAGAACGTGGGGGAGGGAATGTTTGGTAATAGCCGTATGTACATTTAGGGAACGAAAATTAATAATAAAGAAATCACCGATTGTTGTAGCGTATAAATAATAATAATTTGTATATCAATTTTAGCTCAACAACATTTAAAGTTTAAACTAAATTGGATCTCCAAGACTTATTTTCTATGCTAATGTTCCACATGCTTTGATTTCTATGCTAAAGAAAAACCAAAAACAAAAAGGAACAAAACAAGAAAAAAAGAAGAAGACAATTTTCATATAAAATGGCAAATTATATGAATTTCAACTAATTTTAGCACAAATTACAACAACATACATATATAAATATGTCAAATAATAATATTATAGTGAAATTATAATACTTACTTGAATAAAACTGGAAATAAAAACTGAAAACTTTATGCAAACGATCTGATAACTATTGAAAACTAAAACGAAATTCTAATAAACAAAAAGAGAGGAAGAAGAAGACAGTTTTCCCTTTTCTTTTCTGGCACAACTGATACCAAACTGACAGAAAAAAACAAAGTGTAAATGCAAAAGAGTCACAAACAAAAAACAAAAAGAGCAAAAGAGAGAAAGGGTTCATAAATAATATGCTGGGAACATACATAAATAACATAACAAAACATATTGTATTAAAAGGAAACAAAAAACAAAACAACAAAAATAGAAACCATAACAAAAATAGAATAATAAAAACAACAGTAATAACAACGATAATAACAAGAGTTAGAAGAATACACAAGAATTAAAACAATAAACGAACTTGTAAACGTTTTATAAACAAAGAAACCAACAACAAAGCAACCATCTAAACAGGTGATTTTAGTTAACCCCTTAAAAAAATAAAAACAACATTGAAAGAGATCGAAAAGTGCAACAGTTTTATTTTATTTTTTTAAGTGACGAAACAAGAAAACAAAGAAAAACTGAAAACAATAACAATAACAATACAGTAATCGTAACATTCTTTTTTTCGTTATTCTCTCAATGCAAATGATGAGTGAGATCTTGTGTCATAATTACATATGCATGTATGTATGTATGTATGAATTAACATGGCGATTTTCCAAACTTCCTTTCTTTAACTCTTTCTTATATTAAAATACATTGGATACGTACGTGTGTGTACGTATTGGACATAAAATATTACTCACCAGTTAGTTACAAAATGTGCGCGTATTTATTAACACGTTCTATCAAGTGAAAAAGATTTGCAATAAATTTTGTGCAATTTAAAGAAAAAAAAAGTGCTTTAAAACGAGTTTCTCTTTTTAATTTAATTATGCTGCATTCGTTCATATGTCCGCACTTTAATTACAATAATTTAATTTTACATAAATATCGTGCATATTCAAAATCAATCACTACATGACCATTTTTACTGGTTGAACAACTTTTTTCTCGTAGCGAATATTGACGTTATTTTCTTTTCGCTGTTTCGTTGTTGTTGTTCTTGTTGTATTTCATTGCTTTTCCTAAATACTCGTGTGTGTATTTGAAATTGAATTGATTGTACGGCCTTCATAAACATCAGCAGCATCATTATGTGGATTGTATTTGAGTGGATTATTGCAGGCGGTCTAATATTACTTCTCTTGCAAATTTATGGTAAGTCTTAACGAATTTTCATTTAAAATTTTAATTAGTTTGTAGTGTTACTGTATTGTACGAAATTACATGAAATTTAAATTTGATTGATTTTGATTTTAAAAGGAAGGTTTTATAAAATTTTTTATGGTACATTATGTATGTATGTATGCGTATTAGTAAAAGTTTTATTGAACCCGCAGCACAAAACCAATACATACACATTTTTAAAATGAGGGAATGAATGAATGCAAAAACACTAATGCGTATACGTATACATTTTATGCCAAATTAATAATATTCATGCCAAATTGTTCTCGTGTGAATATAGGACCTGCGATGTTAGTTACCATCACAAAAAAATCGAACGGCGTCTAATTGGGTTATCCTGTGTAGTTAATTAGTGTCGTCAATATGAAAAACAACTATTTTTGAAAACTTTACCTGCCTTAAAGCCCAAATCGATCATAAGTGGTAGGTCAGATACGTTTTCATTTGTAGCGCACGTTTAAAAATAATTATAAGCGCGAGCAATGGGGCGCCAATGATAGGTATTCGTACTGGCAATCCAGTACAAATATTTAATTACCGTTAGTTACTTGTCTCTGCTTTCAGACAAGGGCTACAATAGAATCCTAATCTAAATGGATATTATGCTATTTGCATGGTTTCCCGTCATATAGTTTGCACTACCGTAGTGAGTTTGCAGCCTTTTCAATTACAAATACCTAGATTTGAATTATAGTTCATCAGTAAGCCTGATGAATTCGATTTAGATCCGAAGGTCCAATTTTAAATGCAAAATACGTAAGATTCTTTCTCGAATAATTCTTCAATTATATTGTATTATTTAACACTCTCTTATTTAAATCGCAAACTGTCCTGTTCATACAATAGCACTCTAAATTGATGGTAACACTTCTTATAGGGTACTTTTTTAAATATATGGACCAATAATGCCTCCAGGCCATAATGAACATAAAACAGTATTTTTATAGCTTTTCCAAGATATATATGAGCCAATTTTCTTTGTTGTCCATAATAAGCCGTAAGATGGGGCCATTTCCTGAGAAGCTGGATTATTCGCCACACTCTTTCTAACAGAAACGATATTTTCGCTGCTATTTTTCTGGTTTCAGCATCGTCTCTGCAAACTTTAAAAATTTTTTCAACAAACTGCAACTCATTCTTCAGCTTTGTTTTTAGACGATGTAGAAAGATTCCTTCGGATCATGGTATTCTATCTCATCCCTTATGCCTTGATACCACGAAAAATCTAACTCCTCACGAGAAATTCTCTATCTGGTACTTCGCAAGCATTACATCGAATAGAGACTCAAGATTTTCTATCTTCAGTTGCCTTCTTCCTGCTGTGTTTCTCTATCGAGATCAGCCTTTGCAGTCCTCAGGTCATATTTTGCGAGTTTCATTTCTATATGACGTTCATGTTCGCTAGTTATTAAATGGAGATAATTTTTCATAGAAAAATGTGATTTTAAAAATGTCTTGCAACAAAGTGAAGCTTTAAATATAACATTTCAAGCAAGTTATAGTCCTTCCCTGAATACTGTAAGAGATATTAAATTTTCGATTCTTTTACCGGCAACTTTTAACCACACATTTTAGGTGATGGTTCTTCTCATTTACGATAACACCTAACAAGTGATTATTATGCAATTCCAACTATATGTGGCAATGCCCTTGAAATTCTTGGAAATTTATTACCACTTTCGTGTGCAATGAACTTGTAAAATCTGTCACTAAAAGATTTCAATTAAATTTTATTAAAATGTTGACAAAAACAACTATTTTGTCTCTTTTCTTTTAAAAAAAATTTGAAAATTTTTAAAAGCATGAATAAATGACTGAAAACCGTCAATTTCTTATTAACCAATGTCTAGTGACATTTGGTAACATGTTTTAGACATAATTTCCCACAACAAATGTACAAAATGTGATCGTAAAGAAACCAGATTTGTTTCAATGCTTTTATCAAGTAAGTAATGGCCGTTATACTCGTACATACAAGTAAAAATAAAAATATTTTTTCTTCGCTGGAATTACTTTAAACCACATAATTATTTCAAAGTAATTATCGTTATTAAATCATAGTTTTACACTGCGTTTGTGGTTTTAAAATTTTCTTCGTAAATTGGACAATTTAATGAACGTGAAGTGAAGTCCGTCCGTTGCTGTAGGTGCTGGCAAAACTAGTTGACGAGTTGTTAACACTTTAAAAAAGTAGTTTTTGAAGAAGTAACAGTTGAAAATGTTTTAACAAAAAATTAAATTTTTTAAAAGAAAAATCGTATTTATTGTCCTTTCATTTCCTTTCCTGTAATGGATTTCGATAGAAATCATTTGCTTTCTCTCATGGCAGACACAGACACTTTTAAATTTCTTTTAAACTCAAAAATTGTTGTGGTGTTTACTTTAGGAAAGTAGGCGTTATTTTTAACTTTGATATTCTAGCCTAATGTCAGTTAAGTTATTGGTCCTGAAAATCGGTAGTAGATTATCTAGCTATCGAACTCTTCCTCCTATAGACGAGTAAGCCGCAGAAATTTTTCGCACATATTGATACCCTGATCTTTTGGGACCTCTGTGAGATCTATTTTCATTATGAAAACATGAGAACCTCTCCCGCTCGCATAGAAAGCAATCGTAACATATTGAACAGAAATGTTTGGATTGGATTTTTTGTGGATAAATTCCATATGATGATATGGAATAGTAAGAATTCAGTTTGAGGATTGTATAGCAGTTTTTCCCTGCAAAAACGGAGACTGTCTGCTGCGGATGTTTCAAATAAAAACACAAAATCACTTCGGTCTAGTTGCTTAAGAACTAAAAAATGCGAAGCTTTTCACCAAAAAAAAAAACAAGTTATCGACAAAAACACTGCAGTGCGATAATTTTGTCTTATTTATTTAGAAAACTTTTAGTTGTTCAAGAAAACAATTAGTTTCGTCGCTTATATCTCTGTTCCAAAGTAACGTCCGACCATAACAAATCCTTAAAACCATGGCCGACTAGGTTCATTTCCTCCACAAATACATTTTTTACCCGATTTAGCCGTATTTATACAGATTATTTGATGGGATGAGCCAATCAAAGTCCTGTTATATTTATGAATATAGACTCTCAATGCAGCAGAGGTATTTATTGGATGTTAATAAATCCTGCGTGTAGGCAAATTCATAAATTGAAAGGAAAGTGCATCTTAAAACTATTCAAACTGGATCGTAAGGTCATTGTCTCTATTCTCACAGGTAATTGCGTTGTGAATTGGCATGCAGAGAGAAATCGCTCAGCTGTTAGGGATTTTTTTAGTGATTATAAATCGATCGAAAAGAAAAAGAGTATTGCTTACTTCATTTATGTTCGTCTCTGGCTTGAAGCAGACTTTTCTCATTTGACTCATTATTTCTTTTTTCCTTTTTGGCAGAGCTATCGTGGTTTTAAATTAATGACTAGGTTTATTAAACTTTTGGACTGATATTCTGCTTGATCCTGTAGGAGTAGTCAGTTAATCCGAACTTGTGATGTAGTTCTAAGATTTCGCTCATGTGATATCCTAACGGGTCAATATGTGTGATCAAGTGAGCTTTGATTTCTACAAAACTTTTACTCGTTATTATTCCACCTCAACAATTGGATACTTATTGATTCCCTTGATAATTATCAATAATTTTTAACAGTTGTTGATCTGCTCATTCAAGCAGAGTATAATACGTCATTGGCATCTTTCTTCACAGGCTAATTGGAAGAGTAAGATAGGTCATCGTGTTGAAATTAGCATTTTTAGACTTTATTGTACTGAATCCGGTTGAACACATCAATGTTGTTGTTGAACACATTAATGTTTTTAATGTGATAAATATTATCATATAATTAAACTTTTTAAACATACCTCGCATGTTATATGTTTTCTGGTTTCTGCCAGTTTCATATCAGTGTGAGGCATATTTCTTTTTCGTATGAAATCTAAATAAAGGGAAAGTGTTTCAAAAATTAGATCTACATGACGCACGTCTTCTTATTACAACTTAAGCTTTAAATCATAAAAGATCTTATAAATCTGACTTGAAATTTAACATAAAAGAGTATGAAATTCAATTAAAATACAAGTTTATTTAATTAATTTAAACAAATTGCAACATTAACCATTAGAATCTTAATAAAAAGTTTTAAACAAAGAGTTTTAATTTTTTTTTTTTTTTTTTTTTTTTTTTTGGTTTTATCTTTTTTTTTTTGACATGAAACTTTCCACGGAAGTAGAAAATAAATGTTAAAATGACATTTAAAGTGTTGACAAAACATCACGATAATTACGTGAGAGAAATCAACCTCTGAAGATGCTTAAAGTTTGTCAAGAAAAAAGTAACACAACATGGTCTAAATAATTAAATGACTTTTAACTGTACGGTCTACGTGTCCGTCTGTCCGTCATGCTACAATTAAACAAAAAGATTTTTAAAGATAAATAAACTTCCAAAGAAATTAAAAGAAATTTCATTCGTTTTTTTTCCATTTTGTTTTTTAAGTTGTCACGTTTAAGTTAAAACCTGAAGTTCAACAGAGAGTTCACTAAAATTAGTGAATGATCTTTCAAAAATTAGACGAAAATATTTATTTTCAAATATTGTACATACAATAATACATATGTACGTATTTAAAATTGTTAAAAATATTTTGTTTATAAGAAACCAATTGATATTTACGATAAGATGTTTTGTTTATCACTTGTATGGCTGTTTTCTTCTGTCTTGTATTTGTTGTAGTTTAATTCACTTTTTCGCTCATTCAGCGGAAATCCGTAAGTCATCCATCTCATTATTTTACGAATGTGTATGTAATCCATTCGTATGAAAATGAAAAGAAAAAAAAACCATACACACAGAAGCGATGAAATCGAAAGTGATCGTAAATTTTTAATTCTCATTTGCTTAGTAGGAAAAAAAATAAAAGGGAAGGTTCATCAAAAAAAGTAAAAGAAAATGAAAAGTCATCTGAAAAGTTTTATGAAATCAGTAATAATGATCGACTTGAGAAATACTGTACAATTAGAAAATTTTCTAAATTTGATTTACCCCCAAAGTCTTCTTATACCCCCCAGATAGGCTAATATTAGCAACGGACATAATAACAATACCAGACAGATGTTATCTGCACAGATTTTAGTAAAGTCCTTGCACAACAACGAAACAACGGTAATGGATGTATTTTACTGTTTGGTTTCTGAACATAAAAAAGATCCGTAACGTGTGATAATGTCAAGAAGGCACAGATTGATTCGATTGAATTGAAATCGCATCGCATAATTGTATTGCATGCAGTTCTATGTCTAAAGGGACCATGCCCTGAACAGTAGGATTTATCATTTCACTTTAAATAGGAATACATATTGTAGGGTATTGTAAGCTGCCTACTGTCCCTGGTGTGTTCGACAGCAACACAGTTTCCTGTGAAGTCCTAAGTTATGGTGCTAATATTAGAGTTACCTTTGGAAAACGGGAAATTTCCCTCCACATTCATGCACGAGGACAGATGTCAAAGGGGCCTTCATCAAAGTTTTAAATGCAGCCTGGCTGTCAGAGTAAATCCAGAGATCTTCAGAGAATATCTCGGCAACTAAAATACATTGGACCCGCCATAACCTGTAGTAGCGAGAAGGGCTTAAGTAAATGGTCAGAGATGAGCCAGTTGCGTATAGCAAATAATATTTTAAACTGTTGGGTACAGAGAGCACTGGTAATGAAGACGATAGGCTGCCTGGCTATTTTTCTCTTTAGGCGGCGGTGTCAGTATGTGATAACGAGGCTAAGTACCCATATCTTAACTACGGTAGCTTTCTTAACCCTCACAGTTATGATATTCCTCCATGATAGTTTGAGATCCAGAATAACCCCCACATACCTTACCTTTCTGCATAGGAAAAGTTTAATCCCATTAAAGAACGGCACATTAAAGGTAGATAGGTATCACAAATGTGGCTTTTTGGATCTTGAGATCTCCATTCGATTGTCATCCACGTTATACTCTCTATTTTATCATTGTTGTCGTCAAGAGCTACCTTACTACTGTCACCAAACCATCTACTGTACTTCTCTCGAACTTAGTAGAGTATTCTCATAATGTCTCTTTCAAGCCTATTGCTTTGGTGTCGACAAGGTTCCTTTTGGGGATACATTAATACCCCACTCGTTCCAAGAATGTGTTTCTAAAATTCGTTCTCATTGTCGTAGAATCTATATGTTCGGCGCGAAGCAATTCTAGATAAGTGTACACTGAATACAGTGCCCTTTCAAAATACGGGCTATCAACCTCAGGTTATTTCCGGATAGTCTGAGGCATGAGTCAGCTCTCCTTTTAATTTAGTTTCCCAACAAACTTTCTATTGTCTCAGACCCATTTGGTTTGAGAAGAATCATTTGCTTCAAATGTAGCGTACATTTAACACAATATTTCAATAATTTTTTACGTGAACATTTTTTTTTGGCAAAAACCGAAAACTTTATGCCTCGTTTAAGTATTGTTTTATTTAACCAAATAGCACAAGTAGAGTATTACATACTCAATTATTTATAACAATTTTTTTTGTTGTTATTGTTGTTGTTGCTTTTATTTGAATCATGTTCATAAATTCGCCACACGAAGAAAAGTGAAATTTTTTCTGTAACATTTTGTAACCGACAAATACAAAAAATTTAAAATAAAAAAAAATAAATAAAAAAAAAATAAAAAAGAATGTAAAAAGAGTTCAAAAAACAAATATTTAATCTATTTTTATTTGGTTTATTTTTTCAAATTTTTTGATAGTACGAGTAGAGTAGTGCAAACAACTAAAAACAAAAACACATTCGTTCTGCTTAATGATTTTTTACAACAAAAAAAAAAAAATAATAATAATAATAATGATGAGGTGAAAAGAGGGGAAAAGAGGGCTAAACGAAAAACAAAAACATGTAAATTTTTTGAATTCGAATATCAAGAAATATTTTTTATTTTTATTTTAATATACCATGAAACAAATAAAGCCCTTTCAAAGGCTACTAAAATAATTGAACAAACACCCCCTCCCCCCCAATACATAGTACATAGTACATAGTACATCTACTGCAGTTCAAGAGAATAATTCAAATTTTTTTTTATTGTTTGTGCAAATGAAAGGAAAAAACAGAAAAACTAGATCCAACGATTTGCGCAGTTATGCAATTTGAGTTAAAGAAATATACGTACAATAGTGTGCGTAACGCATTTTAAATTGCGGAAATCTTAAAAAAATATGTTGCAATTGGCTACGCACTTTTGTAAATGGCCTCCAATTGTCCGATGAGTGGTAAATCATATTCAAGTGAAAATGATGCATAAGATTTTGCTGAGAGATAAACAATAAAAAAGTGCGCATAGAAACGGTTAGTGAATGGAATTTACAACTTCATTANACTTCATTAATTATAATCATTACAACAAAAAAAAAAAAAAAACTTTCTGTTTTAAGTTTTCTTGCAAATGAGGTCAAATAAATTTCATTATCCAATGCAGGTCCAAAGAAGTTGGTAAACATTGAGCTAAAATGCACACCGTTGACAGTGATGGCCTGGCCAATGTTGTTCTTAAAGAAATATGGACCGATATCCTTACACTTTCTGTATGTATTCGATGAAAATTAAACTATTCAGTGAACACATGTTGTTGTTTATGACCGTTTATATCTATGCTATGGTCTGAGAAGCTTGGTCGTAATGCTGACTGAAGGTTTGTACTTTGTATAGTGCCATTATGTATGCATGTACATATGTATAGTGTCATCCCCAAAAAATTGAGATCTCAGTCTTACAAAAGCTGGGCAATGACACAAAAAAAGGATCCATCATTTCACACGCCCTGTATTTATCATTTCCCACCATCTGGTACATGTAAGGCGAAGTGACTCAGGTCGTTGCTATTTAATTTTAAAATACTCATGGTTCTCTCTGCCCACTTTTCCAGCTTGGTCTTGAATGGACTGTACGACATTATGATATCCAAGCTTATGATATTCGATTCCTCATTTCCAATCACGCCATGATGAGTACGTACCCAACCATGCTGTTAATCGCCTTTATTTACGCCATTATGGTCTTTGATATCTTATTCAGTCAGTATTACGGCCTAGCTTCTCACACCACTTATGTTGTGTGTGTTAATTTTATACATGAATAGTGGGACCTACAGTTCAAAGTCGATCCGAAGGACAATTTTTGAGAAACTTTTCATGGCAATTTTATTTACTCTCAGATTTTTGCCAGAACTCTGCTGAAAGGAAGCCGGCGAAGAAATCTTTTTTCATATTTCGTTTTTGATGTCTGACCGGGGATTCGAACCCAGCACACTGTAAAAAATGCAGTCTAATGCATTAATACTATACATCTCTTGTAATATAAGTTGTGGTAAATAATTTTTCGTCTTCTACGCTTAACGTCTGTGCGTCTATACTATTGCTGGATGACTTTGTGACAGAAATGAACAAAGGGTCTGAGGTATTAGGTTAGGAGTACTAGTGCAATCTAATCAAATTACAAAATACTACAAAACTAGGCGTCTGTTTTTTAAATTGTAATAAAAACCTTTTGATAATAAATACTCTACGATTTTCATAAAATATTTAGAAATTTGAAATTTGTTTCAAATTAAAAAAATAGAAATATTTCCAAAGATCAATTTACCATAAAAATTTCATTAAAAAAATGTTAAAATTCTACGCCTAATTAATTGTGTTGCTTTTAAAACTGGGTGAGGTTATCAAAAAGTAAAAAAAAAAATAAATGCAGACTCATTAAATAAAAACTAAGAAAACTCCCCCTTTCTAAAAAAAAAAACAAAAGAAATAAAATTAATTTAAAAAAACAATACATTTTTCAATTAATAATGAAATAAAGAAATCTGAAACCATATGCCGCCATTCAAATGTAATGAATGCAGTTATGAAGTTAAAGACAGACAGACAGACAGATAGGCGGAGAGACCCACTTCATATGTACATATGTTTGAAGTTGGTTAATAGCATTCATTTTGGTTGACAACAACAACAGCAACATCGAAAAATATGTTCTGGCCCACTGATTTGTGGGTCTATATGACAACTACAGTTTAATAGTCGACAGACGAGCTCATAATCATGATGTGCAATAGACTCGCAAACCTAACTGAATTCGAATACGTAACTTTGAAATGTTTTCTTTTGTTTATTTTTTCTTTAATTTAATTTAATTTTGAAACAATATACCTGAAGAATATGCTGCTGCTGTTGTTGTTGTTTATTGTAATTATTGTCATTGTATTTTAATAACATGAGCAAACAATCGGTGTATTAAACTCTTATTTTTTTTATGTTAGAAATCTTATCGTATCATCATGTAATTTCTATCGAAGCTGATTAAATGCATTCAATTGTTAGTATTTGTACAGGGTATACACAAAAAAGTGTTATTATTTTAAATTTTAATTTATTTTTATTTACGATCAACACTCAGCCTATTTATTGTCTTGGAAACAGGAAAATTTGCTATGAAAGGTAAACAAGAGGGAGAGTAGCCTGTATGGGTCTCCGATTTAAAACTAAATGACTCGAATGTCTGTCTTAAAATTTATTCCAAGCATATGTCACGCAAATCGTGTGCTCCGGGTATCCGTTAAAAGAGAATACCGAGTTTAACTGAGGCATTCATTCATTATAATCTTAATTACTTACATACATAATTGGCCATTACAACCCTTCAGTCAGGATTACGGCCTAGCTTCTCACACCACTTATGTTGTGTGTGTTGATTTTACCCATGAGTGGTGTGACCTACAGTTTAAAGTCGACTCCGAACGACAGATTTTTTTGAGAAACTTACATGGCAATTTTATTTACTCTCAGAGTTTTTGCCAGAAATCTGCTGAGAGGAAGCCGCCGAAGAAATATTTTTTTCATATTTCTTTTGATGTCGGATTCGAACCCTGGCCTTTCGTCTAATAAGCCAACACACTACCCACTAGACTACGGCAACTTAATTGCAGTCTGGAAATTAAGAGATTTTCAGGGGAAATCGTTTAATGTATACACCACAAAACGATGAATGTTTATATACCGCAGTACACTCGGTTAAGCATTTTGGCACCATCGGTATAAATCTCAAGAATCCCACTGGATATCTCCAGATCTTCATACCAAAAATTCGTAGTTGCATCTGGATGTGTCCACATCTCCTCAGTATTACATCATATTACACTGTATTGAGCCTTACTGCCTCAAGCTGAGCCTAAACAGAGTACAGTGACTGTCTGCCTACTTGGCAGTGAAATTATGGCTGGCACACTGTCCAACAAACGTTAAGACTTTACAGCCCTTTTAGAAATGTAAGGCGTTAAAGACGTTCTCTTTATCGTATGAATTATGTTGTTGCTCCATGAGAGCTTAGGATCTAGAACAACGTCCAGATACTTTATACTCTTAAATAGAGGATAAAGATCCATTAAGGAAGGACTAACGTAGGTCTGGTGAAAAGTATCAGTATTATTTTGCCTTGATGGACGTCTAAAAAAATAATGTGCGTTACGAAGTCTGATAATGTATTGGCAAAATCATCCGTCTTACCCAGGACCTTTAAACTACGGCATTGCAACGTTATACCACAACAAATGTAAATGAGCTTCATCTTGCTTAGTGCCTCTATGCACTTCCGTAACCACATGAGTCTCTCTTAGATAGAAAACTTTACTTGATTTATATTTTTGAGGCTCAACACTCTTTACAAGTTCTATTTAAGAAAATCGTATTCCTTGTGCTTATTATAACACTTTACTGTCAAAAAGCCTTTATTCTTTTAACATTCTTCGATGATATTTATTAAACCGTTGATGGATGGATTATTATGACTTTGAATTTTTATTTCTTTTCAATTCTTTAACTTAATTTCCTGTGCTTTTTTTTCTTTTTTATTTATTACTGTTATTACTGTTATTACTTTTTTTTGTTATTCTTTTTTTTTCATAGATTTTTCATACTTGACT
Organism: Sarcophaga bullata; assembly: GCA_005959815.1. Lineage (NCBI taxonomy): Eukaryota > Metazoa > Arthropoda > Insecta > Diptera > Sarcophagidae > Sarcophaga > Sarcophaga bullata. The sequence goes on from QOCX01000074.1 coordinate 521,232, forward strand.
GATTTGTCTTTTTGAAAAGTTCATTACGAATTAAGGTATATTGTTGCATATGGCATGTGCACACAACATTTCTTCATAGCAAGAGTCAGTCAGTCATTCAAAAACGAAAACTTGTTGATGATTTTTAATAGTTTTTTTTTTTATTTTGTTGTTGTTTTTTTTTAATATGTTTGCCACAATTATACGTATTTTCATTGAACGGCATCAGCGGAATGAAACAAAGTGAACGAATGTCTTCTACCTTTTGCAATAGAAGGTCTTGTCCATGTTTTGCTTTTTTTTTTGGGGTTAAAGTTGTTAAAGAAAAATTAACGAAAAAACAAATTAAAAACAATTTAAATTGCAAATTAAAAAGACTAGTTTTTTCTACAGTAAATACATATTCTGAGTATTGCAAAATTTTCAATAATTATTGTTGATATCGTAAGAGATTGTTTGTATCGAAAATAATTCACTAAAAATTTATCATTGAATTAAAATTTAAAGAAACATCCGCTCCGTTTGTGCTACCATAGGACAGAAGGATAGGAGGAGTTGTAGCTTTACGAAATCAAAAAACACACATAGCGGGTATTTGTCGTGATCAGGACTTTGCATTTAAATCATGATAGCCTTACAATCAAGCTGAAAATAAGGCTGATTTTTAGAGGTCAATCCGACAGTCATTAACGAGACATCAGTTAGACTATCGAGAAACTGTGATTCTATAACCGCGACAAAACTCATTTCCCATTAGGCAATGAACCGTAAGAAGTGAGAATAGTTATAGGATAGCAAGTATCTGCTTAGGTTGTAATGACCAACCTTACAGTCAGGTTTACGACCTAGCTTATCACACCACTTATAGTGTGAGTTTTTCAATTTTATAGTTGTATGGTGGGACCTATAGTTTAAAATCGACTTCAAATGACAGTTTTTTTTAGGAACTTTTCATGACAATTTAATTAGCCTCAGAACTCTCAGAGCAAAGTGCATCTGGGAAATTTGTTCTTTGTTTGTAAAACGATTGTGTAATCAAATAAATAGAACGTTGTTACCATGCCGACAAAATCTCAAGTCCTTAGAAATGTGTTACTGTTTAATTACTTCTTTAACAATGTAATGATCATTACCTTCATTAAATATCTGGTTGGGAACATTACTGTCCTTATTATGCACTAAACTGAGATATATTGTGCGTTCACACGATAGTTTCGAAATTATCAGAATTTTAGAAGAAAAAAAATTAAAACGAAAAATGCCGCGCTTAAAGCTGTATGGCAATGCCACGACACCATTTTATTTGACAGTGACCAACTTAAAAAGAGTATTAAGCCGTTTAAAACTACAAAATATTTCGTAATAATTTTTGCTGTTTTAACTTTACTTAAAAAAAATATTTTTCAAATCCTTTTTTGTACTTTTTTAATAAAGATTTCACAATAATCTAGCAAAATCGCAATTTTTCAATTTAGACGATTTTTCCCAAGCCACAAGAGGTTGGCATCACTGATGCAACGTGTTTACTAAACCAGACATGTTTCATTGCATTGGTCGCATTGTGTTTCATTTCGTGTTGCATTCGACATTTCACGAACACCAAAGTAGTTTCATTATCGTTGGTTGCTTTGTGTGATTCGTGGTTTATTGTTTTTACTTGTTTAGTTCATTTAAAACTTGCAAACTGTAAATACGTGCAACGACGATCTTAATAATTGCGAACGAAAATTAAATTGGTTTAAGAAACAACAAAATGGCGATCAAAAAAAGTAATGAATGGATAAAATTTATTCGTTTATATAAAAATTTACCCGAATTATGGAATGTGAAACATGAGCATTATAAAAATAAAAACATAAGAGTAGCAGCCTATGAAAGATTACGTGTGGAATATCAAAATATTGATGAAAATTCCACAGTTGAGACAGTAAAAAATAGAATACGAAACATGCGAATCGCATACAAAAGAGAACTAAGAAAAAAGATTTCAAATGAAAGAAATGGTGCCGGTGTTGAGTTTATGTACGAACCAAATTTATGGTATTTCAATGAATTGGATTTTTTAAAGGAATTAGAATTGCCAGATGATGGTATAACTGTGAAGCTGAGCTCGGATGAAGAATGTATTTCACCGGTAAGCTGCTAAGCAATTCAATTATCAATATGCTTCAATTTACTTTTTTATTTTCATTTACATAGATACCCGTACAAATCGTAAAAAGAAAACGTTCATCTGAAAGAAACGAATTGAGAAGAATATCTGCAGTACATGTTGAAAATGTAAATAAAAAGAAAAGGGAGGAAACAGACAAAAGTACATACAATGAAAGAAATGAACTACCGCGGAAGACCCAAATGCCTAAGGAAAATGTGTATAAAAAGGAACGTAACGAAATCGAAATGAAGACATACAACGAAAGAAACGAAATGCCGCGTAGCAGTACAGTGCACAAGGAAACTGTATATCAAAAGGAACGGGCAGAAACTGAAATGAATGCTTGTAATGAAAGAAACGAATTGCTGCGTAAAGCAACAATGTATATGGAAAATTTAAGTAAAAAGGAAAGAGATGAAGCTGATATATATGCAGAGGGTTGGGCGCATTCATATCGCAAGCTATCAGAAACTCAAAGGCTTTATGCAAAAAAAGCTTGCGATGATATATTTATTTTGGGTCAATTGGGGAAATTACATTTTAATAGCGTAAACGTTGATGAAAGCCCATCATATCAGCCCACACTTAATGTTAGATATTCTTCAGATGGCTCCTTAGATGAAATGAATTGAAATTTTGGGTTTAATCTTCTGAATATTTTATAGTTCTTTAATTTTATAAGGATTAATATTATTGAAATACAAATATAAAAAGCACTAATAGTACAAATCTTAATAACTAATTATTTTAATTTCATTCAAAAATTGATTCCATTTGTGACTGGACGTATATAGCTTTGCACAAATTATTTCTTATTTTTTGAGCCTCTTTTGGCAAGTTTTCAGCCAATGTTGGCTCCAAATCAATAAAGCCTTTAGGATCAAAAAGTTCTGTAGTTAAGACAACACTGTTTGCTGAGCCCATTTCTCTTCTTATGAAATTATGTAAATAACAGCAACTTAAAACAATTTTTCTTACCTTTTCCGGCACCAAAGTGATTGTAGTGTTTAATACTTTAAATCGTGCTGCCAGACTTCCAAAAGCATTTTCTGCTTGCACTCTTACCGAACTGAGGCTATCATTGAAAAAAATCTCTTTAGATGACAGGTCACTATGAGAATATGCTTTCATAATATTTGACTGAAGAGCAAAAGCATCGTTCGCTACAAACACATATGGAATCGGCGTATCGTCAAATACAGGCTGGGGTTCTGGCAAGTTAAATTCGCCCTTTTCCATCTTCTTAAAAAGTTTTGAGTTTTCGCAAATGTCCGTGTCTGCTAATCTGCCATTCGCATCAACATCGACCATTAAAAATTCGCCAGAACTATTCACAATCGCCATAAGTACTATGCTAAATGTTCTTTTGTGATTGAAATAATTCGATCCACTATATGGGGGCTTTTTGATTTGTACATGTTTTCCTTCCAACACTCCCAAACAATGTGGAAACTTACTTTTTTCATAGAAATTTTCTGATTCTATTAGCCATTGTGCCTGGGTTTTTGGTAGCTGTAAAAAATATTACATTTAAATGTATTGTACCGGTTTTAACTGCAAATATATCCACCAACATACCTTAATATAGTCTGTCAAAGCCACATTTATGGCCTCACAAGTCTCTATTACAATTTGTCCAATTGCTTGAGGCGATATACCCGTTGACAATTTAAGATCTGCAAAACAATTTCCCGTAGCTAGATATCGTAATGTTATATTTAATCGAACCTCTGCTGATATGGATTGTCTCATAAGAGTATCCTGTTTTGCTATTTTATGCTTAATCATGCCCAATAGTTTTAGAAAAGTTTGTTCATCTATTTGCGCATAATTTTCATACTTTTTTGATTCATTTTCTTTTAATTCTTTTAAAAGTCTGTCATTTGAAAACTCTTCTTGTATTAAATTCATATTTTTTGACCAAATTCGTTTTCTCTTTCTTTCAATCTTTTGTTTTGTTTGTATCTTTGGCTGTACTTCCTCGTCTTCCTCTTTGTCGTACAACAATTCATCGATAATAACAATTGCAGCTATTTCACTTAGCTTAGTGTTCATTTTTTTTTGAACGTGTTTATCCGCGATGTTCAATGCGAACACAAGATACAGAACTGATTGCAGTGTGTGTACATCAAAATATGGAACCTGAGTGATAAACGTGTTGTGTAAACATGTTGCTTTGTGTGTATCTACATTAATAGTGGTGTACATCAATTGTTGTGCCACTTAACAGTGTTGTCAATTTGGAATTTTTCTAACATATCTTTATCGCTTTATCTTTGTCAGAAGTAAAAGGTGGGCAATCTTGTTTATTCACACGCTATCTCTACGCAGGCTACCAAATTAAACAACCAGCACAGTAACCATAGAAAGAAGATAACAAACTTAAAGCCTTGGATTAATGTTGTCATTAAATAAAAACCTTGCGAGACAAATCGCCCTATGCTGAGCGTGCCTTCCGAAGTTTGACAGTTGATAATGTACATAGACAAAGACGTGCATTCGCTGTGTGGACTTTGGAGCAGTTAACAACTGATCCTAATTTTTCAGCGATAATACCGACTTCTTGATGATATTGGGATATTGGGGAAGTCATTGTTTGATGGTGTTAGAAAACGACGCTCGCTAAGCCATTACTGTCAAAGTCTATGAATGCCAACTTCTTTTTGTCCTGAACTAGATGATCTAAGCACCAATGACATTAGGTTTCAAAATGTCAAAGTTGCGTGGCACGCAGTTTCTGTAACATTGGGTATTCTGAACTAGCAATTTCAGAGCTTGATCATCTCACGTGGAGGTGATGTGAACTGGCCACCAAGATCGTGGGGCTTGAGCTCGTTAAACTTGGTCTTGAGAGGTTTTTTAAAGTCGCTAATGTATGTGAATAAATCACAAACAATAGCGGTTGTTAATGCCCACATAATCTATATCATCAATCAAATTCAAACTGATTTGTGCGCCAGAGTTATGGAAAATTGAAAATTTCGAATGCGCTCCAACCAGAAAAGCCGTAGCGAACATATGCACGAAATTATATTCCACATCTAATGGCACTAGTAGATCTTTTAAACGAATTAAAAATTTTATTAGCACAAATGAACGCTCTGAATAAGATAAAATAGTTTTTGACTTGTAAATAGATTTTCTGAAGAGAATTTTTCGAAATTACAATTTCGAGTTGTAATACAAATTCCGTTTGTCTACAGAAGTCTTCAATTTAAAATATTCACGGATCATAATGGTCACACACTGTATTCGTAAAATGACTTTACCGAGAAGATTCCATGTGGAATGTCATTTGACTGTGCTACAGAAATATTTTATTACGAAGAATGTAGTAAGAGATTCCGCTTAAGAATTCTAGAATTTTTTCATTAAATTTCATAAAAAATTGTGAAGAATGAGTATTTCGTGTTCGGCACAAAACTAAATGAGCAAGCAATCAATTGAAATGTTGACGAAATTGTTGTTACAGAGATAAAGCCAGCTGAATTGGAATTAAAGCGTAAAAACGACCGAACTACTATACTAAAGGCAATGAATACTTCGATTTATACTTGAAACATGTATAAACTTAAAAAATTCCATTTTCTTTTGTAATTTAATTTATTTTTTTAAATAGAAATTAATGAAAAAATTTAATATTAAAAGAAAATTATTTAACATCTCCATATTAAATATTTACAATCAACGTTTAACGCTTTCATTCTGACTCTTTGCACAGCAGACGTTTAAAATAAAATTAAACCTTGTGGTTGTTGTTTTTAGCAATACACTAAAGTGCCATTAGCGTGCTACTAAAGTGAAAGAGAATGAGATGAAAGAAAGAAAAACAAAAACAACCACCACTATAGCATAAGCAAACACGTACTATAGGATAAATTGAATGAAATTTTGTTCGTTTGTTTAATACATTTTGTATTTTATGGTTATAATTCTCATAGAGTTCATGTGTTTTATTCTACAAGACGTCAATGTTGAGCGGAAGAAAGCATACTTACCTGGCGTAGGGGTTACCGTGATCATGAAGGCGGTTCCCCCGGAGTGAGGCTTGGCCATTGCACTTACGGTTGAGTTGACCTCCGCGATTATTCCTAATGCGAATAACTCGTGCGTGTAATTTTTGGTAGCCGGGAATGGCGTTCGCGCCGTCCCGACATTAATAAATCAATTTCAGTCATTTTTAATTAACAACTAAGCAGATTTCTTTAAATATGATAGAATAGTCAAATTACATTTTAAATTAGGCTAAAGATAGAAAATAAAACTATTTTGTTAATTGGTTAAACTGTCAATCGGTTTTCATGCCCAAACTTAGAAGACAAGCAAACTGTCTGCACCTTGAAAAATGTTAGTATCGAGTACGTATCATCGACCATTTTTAATAGCCTTTTAAAGTAATCTGTTGAGTAGATGTAGTCCAGGGGTTACCAAAAATTTTTTGGTTGTGTATTAGTGAGTAAGAGAGAGAAAACAAATTGCGAGAATTTATTTATTTACTTATTAGTAATATTTAAAATATTAGTAATATACGGTATTTTGATTTTAATTTTATCAACGTGCATACATCTTTGACTCAAAAATTAGGAAATTTTTTTTAGATATTTAGTAGGAGCTACTTTTGGTTCATAAATTATCTGACCTACTAATAACAAACCTTTTAATTTTTCCAAAGAAAAAATGCGTTTAGTATACAAAAAAGCTGTTTCCTTTCCTCATCATTTAAATGTCTTAAAATGTCCTTTAAGAACATATAAGGCATTGGATTTTAATAAAAGCAATTTTAAAATACTTACTATTTAAAATATTTTTTGAGTGTAAACCTGAAAAAATATGTAATAGCATCCGCTAACATGTGCACTCGCCGAAGTCTGATCGACGAATAAACAAAAGAGCATAAGCAATGTATGTGAATTCTCTCTGCACAATTGTGCTATGAAATGGTAATCCCTGATGTCGTCGCTATATGTAACATAAACAGCCTTTGAAAAATCTTTTGATACCGTTAGTCAGCCACTCCGCCATACGGACTGCACTGGAATATAAAGATGTATCGTCCAAATTAATAAGAATAAATTTAGACGCTTCAAATGTAAAACACGACGTAAGATGAGCTTATTTATTGTGAACGGCAAGGAATTGAGTAATTCGCATTATCTGACACATTATCTCTAACAGAAAGTCTATGGTGCACTTCTCTAAGGCCTTCAGTTATTTAAAATTTTGTTATTATTAAGGTGACCGTAATCAACCCATAATGCCTGAAAAGTGGAATCAGTTTTTGTAGCGTAGATTTTTAGGATTTTATCACATTATTTAGTTTTTAAACGATCCATACTCATAAATGGCAAATACTTCACTAAGTGATCGGCATCTAACAAATAACATACTCAGACTCACTGTTAGATCATTTGAATGAATTATGTCAGGACCTATTCAGGAACTCAGTGCAAGTGTGTTTAGAATACGATGAGGAAAACTGAATTTGATATATGTACGTATACATACATATATTTTATGAAGACATAAGTTTATGACTCTTACCATAGTTTTATATAAACCGCTTCCTACATATGTCCTATGCCTGGGAATTTATATATTTTTTTACTACAAATTTTACTACAATATTTATAGTCTTAAATAATAATTAATTGCTTAAAAGTTTAAATACAACGAAGAATAAAAAAATAACAAAAATTTACTAGAGCATAAACAAAATAAAAAAAAAAATTGCAATAAAAAAATTTAATAGACAGGTGGTCAAACAAGCAAATGATTTTTTAATTTTAAATTAAATAAAAAAAAGCGAAACGAAAATTAAAAATTAAAGACTCACAAAATCGAAATCTTTCTTTCAGCTGCTGAATGCGCTATACTCGATTCACGTTGTTACTTGGAAGGCGGTGGTTCAGCGGAAAGTTTTTTAGCCAGCGAAGATCTCGAAATTGGTACCATTATCGGTAAATTACGTATCAATGGTGATCCAGACGTGGAGCATGGTGATATCAATTTAACTTTAAGAGAAAAAGATGCCCCCGTTGAAATTGTGCCGGGTACAAAGGATTTGGCATTAGCCGTCGAATTGGATAGGAGGGTAGAAGTGGAGCCCTCGTCCTATTATGTAAACTGTCATATGCATACGAAGGCATTCAACGATCCGGTAAGTTGAAAATAAAATATAACGAGTCTTTTTTTTTCTAATGAATATGACATTTTTGGAACTGATTTACAAGAAATGAACAAAATAGAAAAGGATAAATCACCTAAATTCTACACATTGTGGTCTCATAAATAATTCATATCCGTATGAATATGACTTTAATTCATTCCCAGTTCTCAAGCTAGATAAGGTGAATCCCATATATGCAGTCACCTATCACTACACAAATTTTCTACCCAAAATCTATGTACAGTCGTCCCTAATATACGTTAGCGCCCTTGGCGGTAATACCTATTCCATCCCCCAAGCCTTAAAGCTAAATACAATTGTCCAATGAGAATCCACATAAAAGCCTTGAGATAAAAACCATCAAATATCTTAAGCAAGGCCTTGTTTTGGTACAACTCATTTTTTCAGTCAAGTTTACCTAGATACAATACGTTTTTATCAGTCTGGTTTTTGAGCACTGATCCCACCTAAAAATCTGCAATTAAAACCGATTAGATATAGTAGTGAGAAGCAAAGCTATGAAGAGAGGAGGGGAAGACAGCTCGGATACGAGGTTTCTTAAGAGGTACATGTGAATTATTCTCCTGGAAAAAATCAATAAACTCTACGTTTTGTGAAATAAACTTTGCAACAAGTCTACACCAAACAGAGGAGATATTCTTCAATTTAACTTGGACAGGAATTCAAAGGACGGCCACCATGCGAGCTTTCAAGTTGCATGAGGTTAATTCAAAAATAGTACGAAGTGCAGCTAGACAGACGAAAACATGGTGCTTTGCCAGGAAATCAGAGCAATAAGCAGACAATGCGTCAGGCTATCTAGGGAGCAGCCTGTTTTGAATCGAAGGCCACCCAGCCAAAATATGTAAGATTTCCGTAATGAGTACATGTATGACAATTTTTTGGGAAACCTTTCATGCAATTTCATTTATCTCAGAGTTTTTGGCCAGAAATCTGTAAGAGGAAATCGCCGAAGAAATATTTTTTCATATATTTCGTTTAAGATGCTGACCTGGGTTTGAAATCGTGACCTTATGTCTAATAAGTTAACACTCCTACCTACTAGACTACGGCATAATACTGAGAGTATTAACAACTTAATCACTCTTTGTTCCTGAGTGCTCTTAATGTAGTCTTTATAGCATAAGCATCGTGTGTATTGATTCCATTAGATTGCCAAAGAGGATATCAAACTCAATCCTATTGGCGTTCTTAAGCAACTTTAAGCAACTCAAGCTCACTTTCATAGCACTGCTGTCTAATAATTAATTCATTCACCTGCTGCCACTTGACATTAAGTACATGAGAAGCGTGTTATAAAACTTTTGAGAGCATTGAACTTAATTGCTTATCTTAAATTATTTATTTAACCCATAAATAAAACAACTACTGTTAAAAACTCTTTCCACACTGCATGTTTAAATATAAAAAAATAAATTCTTTATTAAAATAATTTCACTACAACACGCCTTATTTAGTTTTCGTAGAAAAAAAAATGGTGCTAGAAAATCGCAAAGTAAATGGTATTGAAGGGTGTAACTTTCGAAAATAAAATAAAAAATAACAGAAAAAAGAGAACTTCTCAATAAAAAATATTGGGTTAACACTCAAATGTTAAGTCCTGCTATGTATTAAAGAAATAACACACTCACACAATAATGGTATACACACACACATAGACATAAAATAAAAATAAGTTTTAAAACATGTTTAGTTATCCAAAGCCACCACAAATAGTTTCCAGGTGAGACCATAAATTAGTACCATGGGCTTCCGTTTAATACAACAACACCAACCCATATATGAATTTTACTCTATGCAAACAAAAACGCATTATGGTCTGGGATGCCTATGTTTGTGTGTGTGTCTGTGTTTGGATATGCGATAACAAGAATTATAGTTTTTCCTTACAACCTAAATACGTGGCTTTGTATACACAATCATCGTGTACACTTTCAAACATTTACATACGTGTAGAGTAGTAGTCCACTTCACTTCACAGTTTACATTCTCAAAATCATTAGAAAGTTCTTGGCAAGGCTCTTCTGGTTTTGTTAACTTCCTACTTTTGCAAGAAGGCAAACAAATAGAAAAACTTTGCAAATAACTTTCAAAAGAGTTAGTAAAGTTGTTTTGTTAACATAACAGTGTTAATGAGCCCTACAGTTAAGGATCAAATGCCATTTAATCCCACTGACTTTTATTTAAGAATAGAAACCGTAGGACCATGATTTACTATCTGCTAAATATTTTTCAGCGAATATGGCGTATTTAACAACCGGAGAACGATCAAAAAATAGTTAAAACTGATTCCAGACTGCCGACTTTTGTAGAGCATTACTATGATTGGCATTGGATTGGATTTACTGTGTAAGGAATTGGCGAAATTATAAAGAAATTTTGAAAAACTGGAAGTCTTACAGATGAAATCACGTCTGTGTATAGCCACTCTTAAAAATAGCACTTCTGTCACAGAAAGTGAGTTAGATAGTCTGAATTTTTTTTTGCGGACTTTTATAGAACATTTTGCCTTCGGATTCTCACTACATTAGCCATAACGGCACAGATATGCTGATGTTAAAGCAATAGGCATTCAAAGCTGAATCATTTCTCACTCGTTTGCTATGTCAGCAAGCAAACTTGCCGGTTATGAGACTCAGAGAATTCAGATGTGTTTGTGGAAAAGCCATTGCATTCGGAAAAAATGATTGATTGGCGGCCATTATAGTCTTGGGTTGTTATTAAGACAAATTTGATCGAACATAGCTCTGAAAGAACCGTTAATATTTTTGTGGCCTGCAATTGAGAGTTATGGACAGGATGGTGCTATGTGGCGTCAACAAGACATTGCAACAGTTTAAAGAAAGTGTGTTCCATGTATGTTCAAAATTCTAAAACAAAAAAGCAGTTTGCTTTTCCATTCCATCTTGCGACAGGAGATTAGGGTGATATTTGGTTCCATAATACCGACCATTCTTAATTACAAGTTTTAAGTGTACAACAATATTTTTAGTTGACTTTACTTAAACTATATGATGTACTATTTTCTTTATTCTTGTGTAATGCATTAGGCTTGAAAAATTCTTTATTTCCTTAGGGTAACCCAGTAAACATATTGCATGAATTCTGAATGGATGTCAATAAAACGTTCACAGATTTATTTTTAGTGCATTATGTACATTCACACATAATTGGTCATTTCAACCTTTCAATCAAGATTACGATCTAATTTCTCATACCATCCATGTTGTGTGTGTTAATTTTTATACATGAGTTACGGGACCTACAGTTGAAAGTCGATTCCGAACGACAGATCTTTTTAAGAAACTTTTCATGGCAATTTTATTTACTCTCAAAGTTTTTGCCAGAAATTTGCTGAGAGAAAATCGCCGAAGAAATATTTTTTCATATTTTGTTTGTTGTCTGGCCTGTGGTTTGCATCCTGGCCTCACATGTAATAAGCCAACACTGTACCTATTAAACTACGGTGACCCTGTTATGCATCCACAAATGAAAGAATAGCGCTTAGTAAACACAACATACTTTGACAAGCGTAAAGAACTCTTAGTGAAGGAACAGTCTCCCTGTTATTTTACTTCATTGACAAACTCTATGCGCCTTCAGACGCTAAATACCTTATGAACTTAAAAAACAATTTTAGTTTCCTAATTTTCAATTCAATGTTTGTTGGGTTACTTTATATACTTGAGTATATACATACATGAGTACATTTTGGTCTTTCTAATAAAAATATTTTCAATTACTCGCACTCTCGAACTCTATGAACTTTATAAACGTTAAAGAGTTCATTGACCGCAAATAGTTTTGACGTCTTTGATAGAGATTGTATAGATTGCTTGTGGTTTTCCAACCGGCATTAGTACGAATTGTTTGTGCCAGTATAAACGTGTTGAATATGTTTGCACACATTCTGAATACATATTGACATTTCAGCGTAACGAAATGCCCATTAGCAAATAGGTCTTAAAGAAATATTTCATAAAGAAATGTAAATAAGATTTCACGCTAATTGTAATCACCAGGGGTATTATTAATTTAAAGCTAAAGGGACGTAAATTTTATTTGCTTTTTTTTCCACCAAAATTTAATTGATGATGAAATTTGTAATCGTTTTTTTATTTCAGAGCTTTGTTATTCCTGTCAATGTGCGTGTTATCGATGTCAACGATAATGCTCCGCAATGGATTGGTACACCATATACGCTGACTTTGTCCGAGGTTACAGTACCCGGCACACGTATTTTACAAGGCGCCAAAGCTGAAGATGCTGATCAGCAGGGTCCTTTCTCCACAGTGGAATATCAAGTTCTACCAGGACCATTCTCAGAATATGTACAATTCTTGAATCCACTGGAAGGAACTCTGGTGCTTAAAAAATCGCTCGATTATGAACAAATGCAAAATTTCACAGTTAAACTACGAGCACAAGATCAAGGAACACCACCAAAATTTTCCGATACCATCTTGCGAGTGGTAATAACAGATGCTGATGACCAAAATCCAAAATTTTTAAGGGAAACCTATAATGCAGAACTGCCTTCAGATGGTCGACAAGGTGAGCTAAAAATTCGTCCAGAACCCATTAAGGCCATAGATCAAGATGAGGGCATTTGTGCACCCATACAGTATAGTATTGTGCAATCCCAAGATACCAAATACTTTCGCATACATCCCCATAGTGGCGTTATAACACTACTCACGCCCATAGGCTATTCTGATTTAACAAATGGTGCTACATTGGTGGTTAAGGCTACACAAATTGACAATCCCGATAGATATGCTCTAACCACCGTGACATTGACAAGACCGGGAGGCACTCATAGTGATATGAGCGCATTGGCGTTTGTACAAAAGAAATTTCACATGCGTATACGTGAAGATACAGCTGTAGGGAATCGTATATTGGCTTTGCCTACCAATAAACCGGGAAAACACTTAAAGTACACCATTCCTGATCCAGTAAATTCGCAATTTTTTAGTGTAGGCTCTTTGGGAGAAGTGATACTAACAAAGGCTTTGGATTACGAGAAAATGACGCGGCATGATTTTCAAGTTTTTGCCACAGACGGCATGACCAATACAACAGCCGAAATAAGTCTAGAGGTTACAGATGTCAATGATTGGGAGCCTCGGTTTCGGGAGACCCACTATGAGTTTGTGGTGCCTAAAAGTGTAAGCATAGCAATGAATTAAAATCTGAAACCTTAGAAAATTTAAAATTTATTCCTTTTTCTCTCTTTAGCAAACTTTACAGTCACGCAGTGAGTCTTTAGAAGGTGTTATGATCGGTAAAATAGAGGCAGCCGATGGCGATCGCAATGATAAATTGGAATTGTCGCTAAAGGGTCAGCATGCTGGTCTTTTTGAAATCGACAGCACTGGCAATATCTATATGAGGCCGGAACAGTTACAGTCACTCAATGAAAGTACTGTACACTTAGTAGCCGTGGCAACAGATACTGGTGTGCCACCACGAAGTACCTCCGTGCCCGTTACTGTAACCATGGAGGGTGTAGCTTTAGCTCAAGTCTCTTGGAGCAATAGTCTTCTGGGAATGTTTGCCATTATTGTGGGCGTTTTTATGATCATAATATTGGCCTTAACTTGTTATATCGTGCATTATAAGAATAAAGCACGTAAAACCACTCCCACTTTGGGAAGAAATCGGGTACATAGTCATGGCCATAGCACAGTTTCATCGGCTAATCTAGTAACACATGAAAAAGTGGCTGGCAATGGTAATGGCGCCACCGTAACCAGTGGCAATGTATCGGTGCTGCATATGAAACACAATGGCAACATATCCATGGCTAATCCTATCGGTAATGGTGGCTTTCAGCCGCCTACAACACTGGGCAGTAATATGGGTTTAGGAGCTTCAGCAATACTAGCAGCCAGTCTGGAAAGAGAACGTGAAAGAGAAAGGCAACGAGAAAACTATGCAGCCACTGTAAGAAGTAAGTGTTGCAATTACTTATCAAAAGTTTGATTTAAAATTACACACGCAATGTCTCTCCTACAGGCATAGTGTCCAGAGCTTCGGCTAATGGTCAGCTTTATGAAGAAGACGAAATCGAAAATGACTCCTTATGCCAAAACCATCTACAGACCAGCGATAACAATAATAAGAAAATGGCTTGGGAAGCTCCAGCGACATCCGCTTCCCTTCAGGCGGGTGTTACCACCATAACATGTGCTAACGGTGGTGTAACAAGTGTTGGTGTCAATGGTTCTAGCAATCTTCTGGCCTCCACTGATACCATGGGTTCATCGGAAAATAATTTAACGGTTTATTTTTAAATTCTCTTTCTATATGATATCCTTTTTTTTTTTGTATATAAAACTTGTTTGTTTTTATTGTATGTATTGATTACTCTCTTAATATATTTATAATTAATGTTTTAGTAAATTAGTCATATTATTAAATTTATATATACACATACATATATAGTTATTTAATTAATTATTTTAGAAGTATTTTAGTATAATATTAAACACAAAGGAATACTCTCTCAATTCTAAAAAAGAAAACAAAAAAAATTAACTTTTAAGTACGATAGGCTAAGAAGCTTAATTCCATTTGTAAATCTTTAGCTTCCAAAGATTTTGTTATATCCGATAATGATTTTTTTTTCTACAGAAAGAATAAACGAATTTTTTTAAGAAGTTTTAAAATTTAAGAAGTAAATCTAAATTGTTTTAATGAAACATTGAATGAAGAAACTGATTTGGTAATTTTTGGTATTTACTACCTTCTAAGCAAGGTTAGAATATGAGAGAAGCAAGAACTTATGGTCTTTAGAAAGCATTTTCCCCATATTCTTATTATTTTTTGTTTTGTTTTATCAGTTAAGCATGTGATTGGTCTATTACTGCAGAAAGTCATAGAATAATGGGGTTTACAGTGTTCTTTGTAAATGGATAATTGCTCATTGAATATTAGTCCTTATCAAGAGGAGGTTCTCACTGTCCTTACTATAAAGTTCACTGTTATTGCTAGCCTCTGTGATGGTTAGTAGTTTTAATGGATAGATTATTTATAGGGGGTTTAAACTCTGTTAATTTAGAAGTTTGAAAACCTTTCAGAATACTTTTCCTTTTTCCCTCGAATACCAATGTGGGTTAATTGAGTTTTACAGTCATAGCTTAAGCACTACACGGCGCTAGCCAAACCTCAATTGGTTCCAATAATACCATTCTGTCACTAGCACTAACCGTCAGAAAATTATCTAAACCAATGGTGTAATATGAAGTATTGATTAAGAAAATTTGAACTAAAACATCCAGAGAGTTAGCTGCTCAGAAATAAGCGGGTCACAGACAGATTATAAGAAAAAAAACAGGCATCCAAAGCCAAATGTTAACACTAACGACGTCCGATCAACCGATAGTATGAAAATCACTTGGTCGAGCGATGTTATGGACAACCTCGCTTAAACCTATGAGAGTTCCAATGAACTCAAAAAGCCTACGATAGATTAGGTTGTTAAACAGATAAAGCTGACAATGAAATAACACTCAACACAGTCAAATCATTTTGAAGTACTAATAAACCCGTAGTTACTAAAGACGTTGACTAGTCTAATCCATTTTCAATTTTATACAGGCGTTAGCAATTTTAAAATATTTTGTAGAGTATTCCAAGGAATAGATCCCATTAGTTAATTATCAAAGGCTTGTTCACAAAAAAAAAAACAATTTGCAGACCTTCTTGGCTACAAACTTTGGAAAAGAAACCGGGGGAGAAATTAAGTGATTTGGCCGCTATAGTACTCGTAAAAGACAGGAACAGAGAGAAAAACGACAAAGGAAGCTGACTTTTTCTCCACACTGAACTGGATATCAGACAATTGATTTGCTTAGCAAATAGGCCAAAACTACAAGTGTGAAGATTCAATCTCCGAGTCAAAAATGTTGATAATTCACTAACAAGGTTATCATCCTTAAACTGTCAGCCAATACCCGAAGTGAAAACAGTATGTCATAAGCGTAGTATATTCCTTTGATATCTTGTCTATCTTAACATTAACATGTTTTTTAGCTTAAATGATATACAGCATACAAGCCCTAGTCCTAAAAGTTATCGATTCTGTCCCACCTAATAGTTAACCTTTCTACTTGTTACTTTTTGGTGTTATTTAACAATAGTTGTTATCAGTCTTTGCAACAATATACTGGAAAACCTCGAAACAAAAGATATCGAAATTTATTACTATCGTCTATCTTAATGGGCGATTAAACATAACCTTCATACTGTACCTTTCGTTAGTGTAAATATTTGAGATTCCTAAAAAAATTTTAATGTTCTAGGCATGACAATTCTATGCAAAGGCTCTTGGACATGCTGGATTACACCAATCATCTGCTTAGCTGGAAAAATGGTGTTAATAAAACTTAAACAAAGCAAAGGGAGGAAAATGAAAATAGAGGAGGAAAGTGCCGAAGCCCTCTGGTCGTACTATGCCTTTTAAAGGAACTAAAAAAAGTATAATAGTACTTGCCTGCTTTACAATTTATATCGGATAGATGATGAAACACAACTCCCATGTATAAGCTGTACATTTAAAGCGCTTTTTGAAAATATTAAATCGTTCACAAAATAGTGTTAAAATAATTTATTACTGTACAAGATTCAAATTTATTAGTTCATCAAAGAACCAACGCAATGTCACTTGAGTTTCAATATGGCCACATGCGCTTTTCTCTATTTCAGCTAGTTTAAACGCAATGCACAACATAACTGATGAAGTCCTTTCTTTGATGGTGATGGTGATGGTATTTTATAAAGAAAAACCTTTGACAAATGGTCTAAGAGGACTAAATTGCATCAACAGACTGAAGGTATCAAGAAATATTTATTTTTTAAAATATCTTTAAATAAAAAATATTCAATAACGCGTTTATTTTAAACGTAATATTTATAAAGCCACGGTAACCCTACCATCAGCTGTTTCTCTTCTCTCTATACAATTGTTTTAATTTCAACTGCTCTTATCTCTCTCTCTAGACAACATTAAAACGAATTTCGTGTAAACGTGTAAAAAAACAAAATAATTTTTATTAAACAGTTTATAAACAAAAGACATCAAAGAGGATATTTAATTAACTGCCGTACAATGTCGAAGAATGATGATAAAGATATTAAAGTGCCAATTGTTGATAAAGAACTGGATCTCTCGAATGCCGGTCGTGGTGTATGGTTAGTCAAAGTGCCGAAATATATTGCACAGAAATGGGAAAAGGCACCTTCCAATATGGATGTAGGAAAACTACGGATTAGTAAAACACCTGGACAGAAAGCTCAGGTTTCGCTGAGCCTAACGCAGGCAGTAGTCAATTTAGATCCCGAAGAAGAGATACCCACAGAACACATATTAGATGTATCGGTAGTGACGAAACAAACATTGGGGGTATTTTCACATATGGTGCCATCCACGGCGACCAGCAACAGTAGCAGCAGTAAAGAATCCTCATCACAAGATGCTGAAAAACTATACATGGAGGGTCGTATAGTACAAAAGTTGGAATGTCGTCCTATAGCCGATAATTGTTATATGAAACTTAAGCTAGAGTCCATACGCAAAGCGTCAGTGCCTCAACGCAAAGTACAGCCCATCGATAAAATCGTGCAAAACTTCAAACCTGTCAAAGATCATGCTCATAATGTAAGACCGCAATTAAGTTTGCATTACTTTGGAAAATTTTTAATTTTTTTCTGATTCTTTCCATTAGATTGAATATCGTGAACGCAAAAAGGCGGAGGGTAAAAAGGCTCGTGATGATAAGAATGCTGTCATGGACATGCTCTTCAATGCCTTCGAAAAACATCAATATTATAATATTAAGGATTTAGTGAAAATAACCAAACAGCCAATTGGCTATCTGAAAGAGATTTTGAAAGAAGTTTGCGATTACAATATGAAAAATCCCCATAAAAACATGTGGGAATTGAAAAAGGAATATCGCCATTATAAATCCGATGAAAAGAAAGACGAAGATAAATCCCACTCGGATACTGACTCAGAATAGCAATAATTTAATTAATTTTATTTTTCTTCATTAAGCAGATTTTAACTTTATATTACAATTAACAAGATAACAAGAAATTCTTGCAATGACTGTTTTAATTAGAAAATAATTCAATTAAACAATGCGACAAAAAGGAAAAAATAAATCATGTGCATGATGATAATTGATAAAATATTTAAAGGCACTGTTTGGTGAATTAATGGAACTAGTCGTATATGAAGACGAACAAGTTAAGTATTCAAATAATAAGTTTTATTATTCTAAAATTCTATTTAAACTTGACTGCAGAAATTAATTATTATTGGGTACTCGGGTAGTCTAGTGGGTAGTGTAGATCTTGAGGATCTTTTGCTTCGTTTACAATTATAAAATAAAAGGAGAAAGACTTTCAGGAAGACATACGAGTTACAAAGAAGAATAACGTGGTGATTGATCAATTGAGGCATCCATGCCAGAAACAGTTAAGACTTGCCACAGTATTGGTCACGTATTGTGATGGAATGAAAGCGGAATTTATTGAACAGGCATAGGACGGGACAGTGTATATGGATTTATTTAGTACGCCAAACTAGAATAAGAAACAATCAATGTTAGATTGGGTTTTTTTTTTGATTCCATTAGAACTTATTTGCGGCTCAAATTCATTGAGACCATAATTACAAATGTCAGGTGAACCTCCGGATATAAAGACCTAAACTAAAGTAAAACACTGAAGAATATTTGGCGAAAAAGAGCAAGGCTGAATGTAATTTTTACCCCTGCAATGACAATAATAGAAAAAAAGATCGAGAGAATTTTTCACCTCCATCTTCTCGTCTTACACTTTCAGTTTTAAAATTGTTTTTACTAGCTAAACTTTCCTATGATGATAGTGCGACCAATGCCTAGACTCCAACATTTATTGAGAAAATATTTTGAGGTTACATTGTGGGTTGTGATAGAATAACTTTACTTATCCATGAATAACACACTTTCTTGTCAAAAAAGATTTCTTTTTTTTATTTGTTGTTAATAGATAATATAATTTTACAATTATTTTATTCATATAAAAAATATAGTATGTATACATACATTTCTTTTATATTTTATTTTTTTATTATTATTATTAAAATTTAAAATATTTTAAGGCCGAAATTGTGTGGTTTTAAAGGTATACGTTAATCTAAATGTAAATATTTATATTTCGAGTAGCCTTAGTTAAATTTACAATATAATATATACACTTTATATAAACAAAAACATATTGCTGATGAATATTTAAAATATTGGCGTTTTAGTTAAAAATTTAACAATCAAAGATAAAAACTAATAATAACATCAATGTGACAATGTGTATTACATATTTACAGATACAACACGTACCTCAAATAAGTGAGAGAAAAAAAAACAAAAATACCATGAGATATATCTGAGGTACTAGCTAAATTGGCAGTGTTTCAAAAATACTAAAAAATAATTGTTAAAGAAAACTGAAGAAAATATATAACCAAAAGATTTTAAATTAAAAAAAGAAAAAAATATCAAACTAAAGAAAATAAATTAAAATTAATAATTTGCAAAAAAATATAATAAAAAAACCAGAAATTAAATCTAAATTAAATTGTAAACAAAAAGTTTTTAACAATAATTTATATTTTAAATGTTTTTGAAACATTAGGAAGTAAGTTTATTATAATATTATTTTGCCAATAATCTTTTACTTAAAAACTACTTTTTTTTGACATATTATTAAAGAAAAAAAAAGAAAATCAGAAACTTAAAATATAATACAAAATTAAAATTAAAATTAAAATAAAAAAAGAACTCAAAAAAAAAAAAAAATACAAATGCAAAATAAGATACTGAACTTAAAAAAAAAATGAAAACAAAAAAAAAAAGCCGAACCTATTCCTGAAAAAAAAAAATTAAAACCTAAATTTAAATTTACAATAAAATGAGGTTAAAAACACTTAATTTACAATAAGGAAAATATTTAACAAATTTCTTGATATCAATACTGTTTCTTTATACAGGCTTTTTGCTTGTTAGTTTCTCAAAAACGACTATTCAAAACAAATAAAATATTTTAAACTTAAGTTGACAGGGGTAATTGTTTGATTTTTTTGAAATAATATTCAATATTTTGATATGCCGATTTCTGAAATGATATTAACAAAAAAAAAAATCTTTTTGTTTATATAGAACTTAAGCAACTACATAACTTATTGAATTAAGCAAACTAAAAAACGAATAAAAACTTTCAATACAAATTAACTTATATTTAGTATTCAAAGATTTTTAAAACATTAAAAACTAAAAAGTTATTTTAAAATTTATATTTCGAAAAGTTATTTACATTATCAATGTTATATATTTATTAGTATTCTAAAGTATAGAAGACATTTTAGTTACTACGCTAAACATATTTACGACTATGAGTTAAAATAAATCAACATGTCAAAGGATTGTTTAAATAAATTGTACGTAAAGCCAAATGACTTCATTGTGATGCTCTACAAGGATATGGTCTATGGCTTGTATTTTTAAATTAATTAGGAATTTGTAAGTGAATTGTAAATCAAAAAACAGCCTCATTGGTCAGTTATTAGTTTAGATTTGTGTTATAAATTTAATACAAAATGAGAATTAATTTCCACATTATGGTTCTACCTTTTTAACAAGAACCTGTAGCAACGAAACTAGGTCGTAATCCTGACTAAAGTATTGTAATGACCAATTATGTTATGTTATGTATGTAATATGATATACACTTACTGCAGACATTTGTTAATCGCTCTGTTTGTGAATAGTTTTGCGGTCGAAAAGAATTTCCAACAGAACTCATACAACAAAAGTTGAATACACTGTAATAGTCCATAAGACATTGAATGTGAAAGTAAATATAAAAAAGTAAAAAAAAAGAATTTTAAAATCATTCAAGCATCAACGAGCGAAAAATTCTGAATATAAATTCTTGTCTAACCATTTACATGTCGATAACTCGAAAATAAAATCTATTAAACAATAAAATATCGGCATATTATATTACAAGACAGACACGAAATGGTAAAAACATTTTATAAATAATTATAATTGCATTTTTCTTTTACTTGTTTAGATTTGTATAAGAATTGAAAGTACTTAACATATCTATACTTAATTAAATATTGCAATTGTTACTTAAAACTATAAATTAAAATGAGGAAAAAAATAATTATTGCAAAAAAAAACCTACTAACCAATAACCTTTAGTGTTAATTAAATTGAACTTTTGTTTTGTGTATTTGAATTAAATTCATTTTGTACAGTGCCTAGGCTAAGAAAAACATACATACATAGTCACACACACACACACGCACACACACTGTCATCTTCACAAACATGTATACAACGCAGACACACTTTCACATACGCTACTATTAAATTAAATATGTATTGACGAGGCAACATAATAGAACAGATCGATCATCACTTTTGTTATGATGTGGATATGTCATCTATTGAGAAAAAACCAGAATCAAGATCATCATTTCTATTTTGTACCTTTTCGATGGGTTGTAAAGTTCGCACTTCGTTCAAGTTAACATGAAAAAACTCAAGATTTTTAGCCTGCTGACTAGTGCCGGGCATGATGTTCATTGCCGTTAATGGTGCTGGTATAATTTCTACACTCTGAATTGTTGCCATAGAAGAAGACTTCTTGCTCACATACGGTGTACTTGTGGCATTATCATTAGCGCGTTTCAGGGATGATTTCTTAACAGAGTTTCTTATAGTTTGCATCTTAACCAAAGGCTCATTATCTTCGTTATTGTCATCTTCTGTATATTCCATACCGTCCTTGTCAAGCTTTTGGGAGGGCGTTTTAATTGTTGTTGTTTTTGATTTTGCTTTGCCATCACTGGATTTTAATTTATTATCAATCATACCAATGTTATCTTCTATAGCCACCGTATGACGTTTGGTACTTAAGAGTTTCAAATTTAAATCTTTCCAGGAAGTTGGTTTCTCTGAAGATTTATTGTTGATTGAAATTTCAATATTACTTTGATTTGCCAGCAATAGAGTGGATAGAAAATATCTGGATACATAAGAGTGATCCTTATCCTCCATAATATTGTGAAAAGAAGTCGAGGGTTCGTCATTTGATGAGGATTCATTTGAAAGCAATTGATCTTTAGAGATTCTTCTGCTTTGCACGGTTTCAATAATTTCCGTACCCAATTGAAAAATATCAAAATGATGACGTTCCCTAGATTTAGCTAAAATTGGTTGCAAATGTTCATGCCATTGTTGAATCTGAAAGAGAAGTTCGGACGTTAGAGGTCTTTGGCTAGTTTAAAAATAAGTTCAATAGTACGGCATGCTTACTTTGGTTTTAGTGCCTTGATTGTTTAAATCCAACATTATATCATCTTCGGAATCACAGTTTTCGCAATCGGCAAATTGATTAGAGTCTTCGTTATCAATAGTCTTATCACAGAATGATTTAGCATCTCTATCTTGCTTATCGTTAGTATTTTCACTATTCTCTATAGATTTAGAGGACTCCAAATCTTGTGTATTTTCTGTAGTTTGTCCTAAACTCCCTTGGTTTTGGTCATCAATTGACAAATGTTCTGTTGATTGTGTACTATTTGCGTTGGTATTTTCCAGGCTTTGCGTACATATAACATCTGTGTTTTCAGTGTTATTTACTGAATTTGTTTCACCACTTGATAAGATTTCCATTTGCTGTATATCATTTGGATTGGTATTTTGAGTGTCTTGTAATTCTGTGTTTTGTTCACTGTTCTTACCACATGTATCATCTATTGATTCAGTACTTTTCGCTGTGCATAAATTTTCTTCACCTTCTGCGTTTACGTTTGATGTTTCAACCTGATTTTCTAAACTTTTTCCTACGTTTTCTTCGGTATTATTTAATTCCGTTGTTAAAACATCTCTTATTTCTGCAGGCAATTGTTTTAATAAAGATTCCGTAGTTTCTTTTGGCTCTTGAGCAAAATTTATATTCCGTTTACTGTTCTCAATATCACCTTCTGTTGATTCATTACGCTCAAATATTATTTCCAATGGCTCCTTGTCGGGTGTTAAATTGTTGACGTCTACACCCACACCAGAATCGCGACTTAAACGACTAGAGTGGTTGCCAATTAAAAGAGCTTGTTCCTCTTCGGTAAAACCACAGAATTCAGAACAGCTAATAGTGTCATCATCATCATCTTCATCGTCTGTAAAGCCACAGAAGTCTGAGCAATGTCCCGGACTATTGGGCGGAGTCATGAATACACCTGTCATATCCGTGTTATTAAGAGAAAACCACTGTAAAGGTGTGAATTTTCGATTAATATACGTCACTGGCTCAGGTTTACCACGTTTTAAGCAGCGCTATATTGAAAGATAAACATTTTATTGCTTGAAGTGACACAAATTCCACCAGAATTCTGACATCTTACCGCTTGTAAAAATAAATCCATTTCGGGACCTAATTTAAATAAAACTTTACGTCTTAGTTGTTTTTCTGGTAATTTTAGAATATTAAAGACGAGACTATGCTTCATGGCTTCCGCAATTATAGGCACTTTATAGGTTTCAATACCAAAATGATCCATTATGCCATCACGCATGTCAAGTGCTTTCCTTAATTCGTCATCCATTAAAATTGTTATATCCTTTCTAACTACACCTGGAAATATATTAACGGTTCTAATAGTCGGCGAAAGCAAACGAAATTCTTGTTCCTCCAAGTCCGAAAGACAAACACCTTCATCTTCGTTGGGTGGCAGTTGGATTTGTAGTTGTGTGGAGTCTACAATTGTATAAAAATAAAAGAAACGATTTGTTGTTTTTTTTTCTTTCATAAAATAATTGTTATTACCCTTTGCCGTTTGGTGGTCATCAGTGAGGGGGGCATTTAAATCAATTTGATTTGAGTTCTTCTCCTTTGACTTGGTCATGTTTTCAGTTGAAATAGAATTTGCTTCACCTGTTTTAACATTGCACTCACTCTCATCCATGACTTCTTCTACTGTTGATCTTTCTTCAGCCTTCTGATCTTCTGTTGTATGTGTGATAATTGTATGTGTGATACTTTCATTATTATCATCTTGTGTATTTAATGTATCATTAGCTTCTGTAGCTTTGGTTTCATCTAAAATAGTCGAATTCAATTCTGATGATTCTTTTGGATTTACTTCCGTTTGTTTAGTAATATTATTTGCCTTTTCTTGCCCGACCAAACTATCATTCGTTTCGGTATTTTTGGTTTCGTCTAAAACACTTGAACTCAATCCAGAATCGTTTGCCTCTTGCCCATCTGTTGCCGTGTCGTTTAAGACAGCACTTGTTTCCTTATTAGCATCCTCATTTGCATTTGTTGTTCTACATGTTGTATTAACTTCCGTGCTATTGCTCTGATCTAATAAACTGCTACCCAAAGCAGAATCGTTTTCAGATTGCTTAGTTGTTTCATTTAAAGATTTATTCGCTTCGGGCAATATTGTTTCGTTAAGGTTTACCGCGTTTGATGATATTTCTAAAGGCTGAGTGTTATCTAGTTGACTAGATTCCATATGGCTGGTCTCCAAACTTTTATTAGAATCATTAAGCACACTTTGGCCTAAGCCCGTGTCATTATTTCCTCTTAAACTTTCATTTACATCAGAGTTACTTAATTGTCTTATGGTGTTATCTAAAGCATCTGTGGTGTTATCACTTAATCTAGCTTCTTTATGACTTTCCTGCGTTGTAACCTCATTCGGCTCTACATATTTTCTTTTATTCGTTTTGGCGCCTTCTTGTAGGACATAATTTTCTAAATGTATATACTTTTGCACATATGCCTCCGATAGCGGTGGCCAATTGCGATCTTCTGACTGGCAAGCCTCTTCATCGTCCATTTCTTCTTGTTCATCCATATAATCTTTAACTTTAAAGTGTAAACGAAAATTTATATCCGGGACTAAGGTATTGTAACGGTGTTCTACATGATATGTAAATAGTTTGTAATTACGTTTGGTATCCACGTCTTCGTCATTTTCGAAATCATAAATGGCGGCATGCAGCCAACAAGCCGGGTGTATATGTTGTTCCACTTCAATGTTGCGTTGAATTGATTTCGGTTTGGTTGTCTGTTTTGTTACAGCAAAACGTTTCTCTCTCGTAAGCTTTTTGAACTTTTTTGGTAGCAATTCAACCTCATAACGATCACTTGGTATTTCTAATGCTCGCTTTCTACCTCTTTTCGGTTTCTCAGGCGTGTTAGAGCACTCCTTTTGAGATTCCAGTTGTTGATCTCTGCCATGAAAGGTAAGGTAAACAAAACAAACAGTTAATAAAGGTTTATAAATATCAACATTGAAGTGAATGTGTGCCTTTAATACAGAAACTCATATGAGATAATTTATTATAAAGGAAAATAAAAGATCTCATCCAAGATTTAACTACAATATCTGCTGAGACAGGAATATGCAGAACATAATTTATAACGGGTACTTGACGAAAACGAATAGGAAACTGTACAATATTTTCACTGTCAATGCCGAGTTTTTGAATATGGAAACGAAGAATGCTTGAACTTTAAGAACGTTTAGATACAACGAGTGTAACCTTAAATTTTGTTCATAAAACTATCAGAGTGATTATAAACGTTTGTCGGAAGTTAAAGACAAATAGGAATAGAGACTATAGGCAGTGAATCATCTATTAAACTGCTTCCTTATGGTTAAACTCTCCATCCAAGAAACAATTGGTATGTCTACAAGCGCTCAGGAAATGTGCTTCATTGGAAAAATGTCGTACCATAAGCAATCTTAATCTGTAAATGTCAACATTTATAGCACGAAATGGAGTCTTTTTAATTTTAAATATAATGGATTTCTTTTAACTACACATAATATGTATATGGAAAAAACAAAAAATACGCGGTATAAACTGTCGATAGTAATAATCTCGTTTTTGAACGGTTTGTATAACGAAATCATTACGAAGTATAGGCCTTGTTGTTCTTATCAGGCTTGGGAGCTTAAATTCAAATAAGAAAATACAATGTGTACGTAATGTGTTGTTGTTCAAGAATACCTTGTACAAAACATAAACAAAAAAAGAAGTAAAACAAAAACAAATAACATACCGGTTAAATGAATGAACGAGGACGTTTAAACACAACACAACTATGTACAGTATTGCTTTAAATACTTACAATTTTAGTTGTTGTATTTCAATATCAGCATTCGATAGGGTTAGAATTTGTCTTTCCACCAGACTTTGTACATAATCAATACGCTTTGAATAGATTTTTGATGAATTGACCAGAAGAAGACCAGCTTCATTTAATAACAGATCATGATTAAAGCTCAAACGTTCAAATAAATCCAAATACTATGGAAAAATAATTTATCATTACTTTTTTTTTACAACAGCAATTAATTAAGTTTACATACATATTTTAAAGAGATATTAAAGTCTATAGAATATTCCGCGTGTTCGGCCAACTCTATAAGCAATAAAACGATATTCTTTTGGGAGGGTTCCTCTTCAACAGTGTGTATAAGTTTGGATACTCGAGAATTAGGATGTTTACCAGCAGCCCTCAAGATGTCAGTTAAAGCATCAGCTAAATTGTGAGGGAGAAAAGGGCGGGAGGATATTTGAATACAATCAAGAAAAATAAATTGTAAATTAAATAATTAAACATAAAATAAATGTATTATTTAACACAAATACATTTAACATAAATTATTTCATTCTCGCACACACGTGTAAACATTTAAATTAATTTCATTTGGCTTGCTATTGTTTATCATAAACAGAAAACGCTTGTTTAAAACACAAACAACTACAGGCTCACAAAATACACTTTTTTATACACACTTACATATTGGAACACATAAATCCCATATACAACATACATAAATAATATGAAAACGAAAACGAGAAGCATAGTGCAGCTCTTGATATGCAGTGAAAAAATCCAAATGGAAATGCATATCAACTTACCCATGTTATTCGAATTCCTTTTAATATAAACTAACTAATTAAAATAAAATGAATATTAAAATATTTTATTTATTTTAGATTATTTTCTTGTGTTTTTTTAATTAAAATTTGTCTTTTTAATTACAATAAACATGATTTGTTTTATTTCATTTTCCCACACGCACTATTTATTTTTCTCATTTTTACTTTGCGGCATTGTTCGCGAGGGGTTTTCATTAGCATTCCGTTTTTCATTAATAAACCTCTATGTAACGGGATTATTTTTATGTTTAACAATTACTGACATATTCATGTATGCACTTTATTGTGTCTTAAATAAAACATTTCACTTTTTATTAATGATTTTATTGTTTTTATAAATTTTTCCATTTTCTGTTTTGATCTCGCGTGTGTATTACTTTTTTTCTTACACACTCGTTCCTAATGGCATGTTTACTCGTTCATTATTCACTCGCTACTGTGGGGACACATAAAAAATGGCGGACTATTTGAATATAAAGAGATGCCAGGCCTCAGCTTTTGTGGGCACGTGTAACAATGGTAATACAGTGTGAACTTGTAAAGAGGGAATTGTTAAGACTGTTATAATTTGAGTTAAATTATTATAGGTTTCCGCGCATTCATAATTACACTAGCTATGGTTTTATTTTTATTTGGGGACAATTCTGAATGCGAATCAGTAATAAAATTCAATTATTTTTAAGGACTCAAAATTTCTAACTTTAACCAATATTGAATGTTCTCTAATTAATACAGTATGTCTTTTAGAATAATGTTATTTGGTGAATTTCAACTTTATTCACCACACCAAATTCACCATACTTTGCCGTAACTAGCCACTCTAGAAACTCATCACAGCTGGCAAATTCACCATACTTTGGGAAAAATAACGGCACAAAACGATGCAATGCAACACCAACCACTAAAAACAATTTTTGAATCCGTATCGTGTCCGTATAAAAAAATAATTTTGAATTTTGAGAAGAAATCTTTTAATCTGGCAGCGCTGCTTGGGACAAGCATATTCTTTTGAGAAAAACACATCTCCCTGTGAATGGTTATTATGGTTAAGAAGAAGCATTTATTGTTTTTTTTGTTGTTTAGTAGAAGGATTGTCTAAGATTTTGTTGCCAATTATTACAATAATTTAGAAGTTTTAAGATTTATTTAAAAATAATTAATTAATTAATAAAAATAGACCATACAAAATGGCTCAACAAGAATCGCAAGTTATGAGTTTACCTCTGCCTCCGGTGCAATATATAAATTTATTCTCGGAAGAGAACATTAGGCGCAATCGAGCTCCAAGGCCACCGCCACCCATACAGGATATGTACAGCATGTTTGGCATTCAATACAACAATGAGGAAATGATACGTTCGTTGGAATCACAAAATATTAAAAGACTCATCCCGCTGCATTTCGATAGGCGAAAAGAATTGAAGAAATTGAATCATTCGCTGTTTGTGAATTTCCTGGATTTAATAGATTTATTAATACAGTATCCGGACAGCCCTAGGAGAACAGAAAAGGTTGGGAACCTGATTTGTTGTGATGGAAAGAAGTGTCCTGTTACATTTTAATTACCTTTACAGATTGATGACCTCAGTTTATTGTTTGTACACATGCACCACCTGCTGAATGAATTTCGCCCTCATCAAGCCCGTGAAACACTGCGTGTCATGATGGAAATGCAAAAACGTCAACGCGTTGAGACCACAAATCGTTTCCAGAAACACTTGGAGCGGGTAAGAGATATTGTGAATAATGCTTTTGCTGCTCTGCCCGAAATCACCGATGACGACCTGAACGACAGTGATGTTAAAATGGAGGTGGATTCTCATGATTCGAGTAGTGGCAGTAAAACAGATGTTAGTTATCAGTTAGATCGGATTATGTGCAGTGTTATTGATAACATGGAATAACCATAATAAACATGTACTGTCATGCTAAACACAAATGCGGGCAATGCAGGTACATTTACTAAGCAAAACTCTCTAGTTTGTATTCAATTAGTTTTTGTATACTAAATATTATAATTGTATATGTAGACAATTAAGTAATAAATTATAATCTTATATTATTTTTATTAAATTCCAATAACGTTTCTGGTCTATTGTGCTACAGAACAACGGCAACAAGTAATGGAAAGTAAATTTCGTTATTGATCTGTGAGCTTAAATTAAATGATCATGAAAGTTTCATTACTATTAGATAATGTCAGAACGTTGCATAAAGTTTTTTAAACACAAGTTTGTTTGTCGGTCACATTACATGGTAACATAGTCAAACGAAATCTAAAACCATGTGATAAAAGTGGTTACTGATAGAAATTTGTCTTTAGCATATTAATCATGGAGTAACACTAGCGAATTAACTTCACATTTGGAAAGTGTTAACCATAAATAGGATTTACTTTAATCAATAGAAACAAAGCCTTGATGCAACATTATTCTTTTACCACGCTGGGTTTGTGTTGTGTTTTTAATGTTGATTTCAAGAGATGCAGAAATCATTTTGATTTATAACATAAGCACGAAGCTATGGCATTTAATTTAAAACCAGAAATACTCATTAAGGCCTCAGCCATGAAGTTTTTTACCTGCTTCAGTATGCTGATGGACATTAGAAATAACATCGATCGTTTCTTACGGTGCAATGCATCGCAATGATGTATCGATGTTTTTTTTTTTGCTTTTTGCCACAAATTGTTGTGGCGTAGAGGTTGTGAGGAGTATCCCGAGTAAAGAATTTATTATTCTGCCGTTAACATATACTAAATATCCCCTCAACCTACATATATAGTCTGTATTCCGCAATCCTGTTGTCTTGTTGAGCTATTCCTTCTGAAATATATTAACGTTGCACAGGTTCATTCTGGAGTTCTGGTGATGCGTTCTTCTCATCGAA
>QOCX01000074.1:555939-575153 GCA_005959815.1 Sarcophaga bullata
TAGTCCAACGCCCGCTGTATCGATAGCTTTATCAAAATTGGCAGGCTCATCTGTTACTGTAAGAGAGAAAGAAAGAAAATAATTTTTATTGTCACGATGCTTTATTGTAATATTTGTCTTTTTCTGTAAACGGTTAAGTGACCTTTAATACACTGCACTTGAAAAAACGGTGGAATACGCTGGTCATTCTGGTACTTTTAATAGTGATTCACACACACATGATTTAGCAGTCACGAGGTGATTAACGATTTATCGAACCCTACAGAGTTTAGTGGTTATCTACCATGTATACAAAGAAAGGCCTTAAAATGTTGTTAAACATGATCTGTCTCAGCGTTGAGGTTTTTATTGGGCATTGAAAAGTCTGGTAATAGTGAAGCTCATGTGAATTCGAATTCTTACAACTATTCTCTTGGATATAGAGTGCGGTTGTGTTGTAGTATTCGGTTTAGTTGAACAAAATTGTGAAGAAAAATTCTCTGAGCAACTCTATTAGGTTCCAGATTAGAGTTCAAAGACATTAGCAAGCATTAGAAGAAACGTTACACGTGAGGTGAATGAACAACTTGAAGATCTACACCAAAA
This sequence comes from Sarcophaga bullata, assembly GCA_005959815.1. Lineage (NCBI taxonomy): Eukaryota > Metazoa > Arthropoda > Insecta > Diptera > Sarcophagidae > Sarcophaga > Sarcophaga bullata. The sequence goes on from QOCX01000074.1 coordinate 556,525, forward strand.
TTTTCAAACAAATTCGTCAAATTGAATCGATTACACCAGAGAGTGATCGATGTCGGACTGCATTTTAGGATTATCATAACATAGGTCCTGCATATTAACATTGGCATTGCTTTTAGTATTGATTAGAGTGTCTGCAAATTTACGTCATGCGGTTGCTTGGGCCTTTGTGTTACTCGGAAACGGCTCAAGAGGGGTTAGGACGAACCATATAAGAAAATAAGTCAGGCGTTTGAAGAATTAAATTAAGTGGTGTGAGAAGCTAGATCGTAATCATAACTGAATAGTTTTTTTGACCAATTATGTATGTATGTCTGTAAAGGAATTTAGTGGCAGTTAGATGGCAACTAGATTTTCCTTAATACTCCTGTGTTGTCATTTTAATTAAAAACCAACCTGACCAAGTGGGATTCCTGAATGTCATTCTAAAGTTGTTATGATAACAGTAAAGTATTCCCTTTAAAAAATGAAAAATTGTTTAAAAATATAAGTAACAATAGTGGATGTAAATTTTTATTGCACAGTGTAATGAAAATCTATAAAACTGTTGAAAATGATAAGATTATCGATTCTCCCCCTGAACAATCAGTGAGTTTGCGTTAGTTTACTACTCACCACTATTAATATTGAGTGGAGAACTATTATTTCCTTTTGGAAGATCATTTATACTACCGTTATCTAACATACACTACGTATTGATAAGTGTTTTTTTAACTGTTTTATACTTGTATTGTGTAATAAATAAACTGATTTTATTTAGTTGTTGCACTGACAGCCAGTCAGTGAGGTACATATCGCACAGTCATAATCGAGAGTCGGTGGAAGAAAGACGTTAAAAATGTGGTCAGAAGTACAATCTCAACGATATCCTGTAAATCTCATTAATAAGGATTGGTCCAAGCGACCTTTAAAGTATTTTACCAATCGTTTGGATTTTCTAAAGAAGGTACATGAACTGGAATTATATGACGATGATGTATGGCTGGTAACCTGTGCTAAATGTGGTACCACTTGGATGCAAGAATTATTGTGGTTGGTCATCAATGATTTTGATTTTGAAACGGCAAAGAATGAACATTTGGAAGTGAGAACGCCATTTTTAGAGTGGGTTTTTTGAATAGAGCTCTAGAGTGTTTAATTAAAATTTCATTTGAATGTTTTTTTTTTTAATTTTAGATTCGATTACGTTATTCATGAAAATTTAGCAAGAGCGTTCCAGCCAATTGAGAGGTTATCCAGACCTAGACTCATTAAATCGCATTTACCTTTGCCTTTATTGCCTGCTCAAGTATGGGATAAAAAGCCTAAGGTTCAGAATATTTCTTTCTGTTTCTAAATTTAAAAAGAAATTCAACAAGAATTTATTTTTTTATTTACAGTTAATATATGTTGCTCGCAACATTAAAGATGCCTTGGTCTCTCAATACTATCAGAGACGCAATTTGGGTTACAACATGGACAAGACACTTGATCAATATGTGCTTGACTATATGCAGGATGAAAATGCCCATGAAATCTTTCTGCATATGACAGAGTTCTATGCTTTACGCCATGAACCTTGGGTGTATTATACCAGTTTTGAACGCATGAAACTTGATTTAGCACAAGTTATACATGATGTTTGCCAATTCCTGAATCAATCGATATCATCTGATAATATGGTGAAAATGTTAAAACATTTATCCTTTGACGAGATGAAAAAGAATCCAAAAACTCAACACGTATGGGAGTTTGAACAGGTTCGCAAGAAAATGGGTCTGCCCTATGAGAATCATAAGTGAGTAAGAAATTGAAATCATTTGAGCTTCAAAACATAAAACGAATTCTTTTACAGTTTCGTACGTAAAGGCCAAGTAAATGCCTACAAAGAAGAGTTATCGGCCGAAACTATTGAAACATTGGATAAATGGGTGGAAGAGAATTTAGCTCAACAAAATGTAACCATGGACGAGTTACTGCTATTAAAATAATGTAAAACAAAAAAATAAAATAAAATAAATTCGAATTAAAGCTATTGAAACTGGTATAAAATTCAAGTGCTCACTATCTTTAAATTTAAATTAAAATAAGTGGGAACGAGATATCGTTTTATTAATGCCATTATGTGTGGAATTAGAATCGAATCAATTTTTCATTACTGTGGCGCATAAACTTCTTCAGACTGTGTTTGACCAGTTCATATCACCTTCAAGTGCTCGTGTAGAATATACAATGTGACATGACCTATGGGGCAAGTAGCGAATCGAATCAATTTTTCATTACTGTGGCGCATAAACTTCTTCAGACTGTGTTTGACCAATGGTATGGATTGTTTGCGGCGTATTCGCATCCATCTGCGAACCCCATAAGAAGTTTAATTTGATCTCGATGGCCAGTCAGTTCATATCACCTTCACGTGCTCGTGTAGAATATACAATATGACATGACTTATGAGGCACGCAGCGCCATCCTGTTGAAACCACATGTCGTTGGTGTTTATATTGTTCAATTCAGGCCAAAAGAAGTTGCTAATCATCAATCTATAATTGTCGTTGACAGTGATGGCCAGGCCAACGTCTATCGCGAAAAAATATAGAGCGAAGACGCCACCAGCTCAAAATCCACACCAGAATATGACATTTCTAGAATGCATTTGGTAATAATTTCCATTATCCAGAGAATATCAATTATTCTTATGGCATCTTTTCGAAGTCGCCGTAGTCTAGTAGGTAGTGTGTTGGCTTATTAAACGAAAGGCCAGGGTTCGAATCCTCGGTCAGACATCAAAAACGAAATAAGAAAAGAAATATTTCTCCGGCGATTTCCTTTCAGCAGATTTATGGCAAAAGCTCTGAGAGTAAATAAAAATTGCCATGAAAAGTTTCTCAAAAATCTGTGGTTCGGAGTCGATTTTAAATTGTAGGTTCCGTCACTTATGTATAAAATTAACACACACAACAAAAGTGGTGTGAGAAGCTAGGCCATAATCCTGACTGAAGGGTTGTAATGACCAATTGTGTATGTGTGCAATCTTTTCGAAGGAGTTGAAAGTTATATTGTCCCTTGCACTAAACGATGACTGTAGCACTATTCAGGCTGGATTAGAGCTATATGGACAATGCTGCTATGCGAATCTGGTTCGATATTCTTATTTCGGCTTTTTCCATTGGTTTGTAAAATATATTTTTATGATAACAGGGGAGATATTAAGCTACTTTATCGGGCACAATGTTGCATTATGTTGTTAAATTTTTAATTTTGTTACCTAGTGTATAATGAATTTAAATTATTTGCCAGAAATATTTTGCATATTTAATATGGAATATTTTGCATTTCTTTACCTCCGATAGAATGAAAGTGACCCAAATTAATGTCAATCACTCCAAATGCGAAAAACAAAACAAACAGCATTTTAAAGCATATAATAAATCCCAGCTCTGTGTGTATTGCACTGCTATAAATAATTGTATAGTAGTTGTTGTTGTTGTTGTTGTTTTTCATAAAAAAAAGTAAAACTAGACAAAAATAAAACAGAGAGCAGATAATAATACTCACAGATTATGACAATAATGTGTGGAGTTTTGTAAATAAAAAAGTAAGAAGAGATCGCCATTTGGTTGCATGTTAATTGCTCCTACAAATTGATTTTGATTTCAGTATGCAATGAGCATTGGCTCCAATAACAACATACAAGTGAGGAGTGAGTGAGTTTCGTAGAAAAAGAAAAAATAAATCATGTTTACATTAATTGAAGTAAAACCCCCACGTTATCCCATTAATTTGATAAAGAAAGATTGGTCGAAACGTATTATACATCATCGGTCAGATCGTTTAGATTTTCTTAAGAAAGTCCATGAACTGGAGGTATACGATGATGATGTATGGCTGGTAACATTGCCGAAATGTGGCACCACTTGGATGCAAGAACTATTATGGCTGGTCATGAATGATTTTGACTTTGAAACGGCCTTAAACCAGAACTTGGAATTACGTTCACCGTTTATGGAGTAAAAAAAAAACATTTGAAATACAAATTTTAATATTGACGGACGTACTTTTTTATTTAAGATTCGAGTACATTGTCAATGAGAATTTGGATACAGCCTTTAGGCCTTTGGAACAGTTGCCTAGACCCAGACTGATAAAAACACATTTCTGTTTGCCTCTACTGCCAGCACAAATATGGGATAAGAAGCCCAAGGTAGAGTATTAAAAAGAAAACGAAAATTTTTAATTCAAAGTTTCTCACCAATTGCAGGTGGTCTATGTGGCTCGTAACATTAAAGATGCTTACGTTTCGGAATATTATCATACACGCAGTTTAGGTGTATCCATGGGCAAAACAATTGAAGAATATATAACAGACCAAATGGTAGGTCCCACCATACAAGAGCCCTTCTCAAATTTAACTGAATTCTATGGGCTACGCAATGAATCATGGTTGTATTATACAAGCTTTGAACGTATGAAACTTGATTTGCGTCAAGTCATAACAGAGGTCTGCAACTTTCTAAATAAAACGATAACAGAGGAAATAATGGAGCGTATGCTAAAGCATTTGTCGTTTGATGAAATGAAAAACAACAAGACATTACAACATACATGGGAATTTGAGCAAGTACGCAAGAAATTAGGTTTACCCTACGAACATCATAAGTGAGTAAAAAAACAACAAAAAAAACAAAAACAATGTTAAAAAATTAAATTTTTATTTCATTGTTTTCATATGCTTTGTATAGCTTTTTACGCAAAGGCCAAGTAAATGGTTATAAAGAGGAATTATCCAACGATATGATTGAGAAGCTGGATACATGGATTACAACGAACTTGGCAAAATACAATACAACAATGGATGAATTGTTGTTGCTTAAATGATTTAAATTTTTTTGTGTTTTTTTTTCTTTATTAATTTTTAATAATTTTGTTTTGTTTTGTTTTGTTTATGCTTGTGCTATTAATTAATAACAATTTATTTTCATTAAAATCGTTACACTTAAAGAGAAAACATTTTTAAAGTTTTTAAGATTTAAGAGCACAAGCATGTCAAGAGCATACACAACGTAATTGTAAGCGATGTAGAAAAAAAATGGAAAGAGATCTTTAGGAAATATGAAACGATAAACAATTATTCTCCATGAAAAGCAACAGGGGACTTTATGACCGGAGAAGTCACTGACAACTCTCTTCTTAGCTGTTACGTGCTCTCAAGCAGAATACTAAGGCTTTGTTGGTACTTGGTTTGTGACTCTGAGTAACAAAAGTGGGGTTACAAACTCCATTAAAATAATGACTATTCTGTGGCATACGGATGAGTCGAGTACAGATATTGGAACAAAAGCGGGTATCTCACGGGTATCTTTCAATTGAATGTGAATGTAATGGAAAGATGTGCTCAATTCAAATTGCGTAGGAGGTACACAGAATGCTACATAGTAATGCTGTCGGATAGTCAGGTCGCCATACGGGTTCTCGACGAACATGGGACTGTATGTGGAAGTTGAGTCAGTTAGTTAGGCTGACCGCCATGTCATGTAGAAATTCTCCGCAATGAGTAAGAAGGAAGGAGGGAATAGGAGAGACTCTTTTCAAGTCAATTGGGTTTTGAGGCAACATAATTGGGTAATTAAAAGAGCAAGGGATTTTAGTTATGCTTTGGGCTATCTAGAAATAAGCTGATGTTAGTAAGAAGTCTTTTGATAGGGCACACTTGTTCAGAGCGTGAATAGTCTTCAAGCCAATATATAGATTCTATGATGATGAGAATTAATTATTAGAACACATACTTGGAACATTTAAGACTTTAATCTATCCCAGAAGGAAACACCCTCCATGCATATCAGGCCTGAACCGTGAATTGTTCTTATTGCCAATGATAGAGTATTTCATATAATTAGTGGTCGTTCGTGCATTGTTTTTATTCTTTTCGATTGAAAACCATGACCAAATTAAAGAAATGTGAGTACCAATACCGCTGGCAACAGCGTAGAATCTAAATTACTTTGAAAGCAGCAATAAGCTGCTGTTGCTGTGAATATTTGGTGAATTTTTGTTACAAAAGACTTTCCTTTCCTGATCCTGTTTTCTGGTACTTTCATTCGTGCAACATATTTTAATAATTACTAAGAAAAAGTATAAAGCCTAACCTACGTGGAATATTGAAAACCTGTACCTACGACAGCGCTTAAAGCTGGGTAGCATATGATAGTGGAGATCCAAGTTTTGAAGGTTATGCTTAGGTTGATGGGAGAAAATTCTCTTGGCTCTCACAAAGACTAGCGGTGCACAACATGTCGATTCTGTGGCAATAAGAATGAATTATCGGGGTATTGTGGGGTATTAGTGCACCCCATAAGGATGCCGTACTGTAGTAGATAGTGTGTTGGCTTCAAACCTCAGATCAGTTAAAGTCTTGACAGAAGTATGTGATGACATTTCAGCGAGAATTTATTAACAAATCCTCATGAGTTTTGTAATTAAACTTTCCAGATGTTGGAAAATCTTTAAAATTATTTTGTACGTGCTGTAAAAAAATTCTGTTTTTCTTTTTTATTTTAAACTTATTAAACTGTTTGCATAGTAACTTTGTTATTACATATGAGTATGCATGAGCAAAAAATGTGGTTAATGTATGGTGTATTATAACACATAAAATATATTTTTGCTTCAGATAACGCAGAGAAGAAAGCAAAAATTTTGAGATTCATTCTAAGATAAGATTATTTTCTTTATTTTTTGTTTGTTAAACGTACTAGTTAATCGTTGATGCATAATCTCAATACTTATTAGACAACCTTAACACCTGTTATATGTATGTAGTGATAACAGTTCAATGCGTATTTATGGCAACTGTCTCAGATACAACAGTCTGAACATAGACAAGTGGATCGTAAATTACGTGTTTTTTTTTGTATTTTTTTTTTTTGATTGATTTTAAGAATTTTAAAAAAATATTAAATCTTTTGTGTGGATTTATTAAAGCATCTTTCCTTTACCTTCTTTATTTTTATCACAATTATTTTCATTGTTAGATTCTGTTTGACTTTCTGAAACTGCCATGATGAGTGGAGATTATTCGAAAACTTTTATCCTTTTTTCTTTATGATTTTTATTTTATTTTTTTGCTTTGCTTTATCACTTATTTCCTAGTATCATTTGAAACTGTATCACTTGCTTAATTAATTTTTATTTTTATTTTTTTAATATTCTTTTTTTTTATTACACTGTAATGGAATATTTTTCCCTTTTTAATAATGATATTGTGGTTGTTTGTATTTCTTCTGTATGCACAAAACCTCTATGATAATAGTGATGATGCTGATGCTGATGCTGATGATGATGCTTTTTAATAGAAATTTTATTAATTTTTTTTTTATTAGAAATCTTAATTGACAATCACTTTTCCCTGTTACTTGTGTTTGTTTGTAATATTTTTCTATTATTTTTGAACGTTACGGACCGAAAGATTTTAATAAACTGACAATCTATTGAAAATCATTTTCATATTTAAACATGGAAATTTCATTTTCAGTTGAAATCTCAAATAAAATTTTTTTTTTATTTTTATTTTTTTATTCTCATTTTGTAGATTCATTTTAATTTATTTAATGTCAGTGGTAATATAAAATAGAATAGCTTCAGTGTAGTAGTTGATTAAGGGATAGAAATTATACGTTTTTAAGATAAAACTTTCTTAAATCAGAATTACTTTTCAACAGGGGCCCAACAAATATTAGACATTTCAACGGGGGAAAAAAAAATGATATAAAACAACAAATCCAACAAATTTTAACACATATGGCGTACGCTGGTATTATCTTTACAATAGTCTTTCATATCTTATTTATTTAAACGTAATCAACATCATCAAAAACGTCTTTAAACGTTTATCTTCGTTACCTTTTGCAGTTACCCAAAGCCATTCAACACCATTGCAATCGTCAGTTGTGTTGTCAACGTGTTGTCAGTTTCTGACAGCATGGTTTGGCCCATAGATTCTACACTTAATTCGAAATGTTTAATGCCTGTTATTCATTCTGTTCATCATCATCTTATGAACGTCAAAAGATTTTTACATCAAACTGTAGGTGCTTAAACGGCTGTTAATCAATTTAAGTTTTATTTGTATTTGCGGTTGAGATAATTTCAAAATTTTTTTCTAATCACAAAATTAACACTATTTACACCAATGGGTGTTGTTGTAATACTGCCTCGACTGTATGGCATTGAAGTGAAATTATTTTTCTTATGTTATGATACAGTCCTCAAGAGAATGCTTCCTATTATCTTTACAAGGATATTTATTTATCAAATGCAGCTTTAAAAAAGAGTATGCGATAGCGTACCTAACTTTCTCCAATCATAATCTATCTATAGGCTCTTCTAACAGAGAATTACGAACTTTGACAGTTGACAACGTCTATCTTGTTGAAGCTACATCTGTTACTTACTTACTAAATTGAACAGAACTTCACGCCTGCTATGTTGTGTTTTTTAATTTTATCCATGGGTGCCAGAAGCTAAAGTTTAACATCCAACTTACTCTCGAAACTTTTTCCAAGGCCTAGTTTGCCTAGTTAGTTTGTAAACGACTTCTTTCAATATAATTCAGTATGTAGTTCGGACAATTCCTTTCTCCCGGTTTAAGGCTGTAGGACCCGTGTCCCTTGCGTAGTTACTAATCGTCTGACAAACTCATCTTTATTTTGTTGAAACATCATATGCTCACTGAAAATCGGCGGTTTCCATTCCCTAGTACTGTGTACGTCATAACTTGTACCGTCTGATTTATAGTTCTCTATACAATATTTTATGGTCCTAAAAAAGCAATAGACTCCCTTAGAGCAGAATCTAATACAGGTTTGACTGAGAACTTTTAAATGAGGGCCAGTTTTTTGCATAAGATTATCCAAGAAGGCCGAGTATGTGTGGAGGACATAGTGATACATTTGCAGTTACCCTTCTAAACGATCCTGGAAACGGGCACATACATACATACATACATAATTGACCATTACAACCGTTCAGTTAGAATTACGGCCTAGCTTCTCACACCACTTATGTTGTGTGTGTTAATTTTATACATGAGTGGCGGGACCTACAGTTTAAAGTCGACTCCGAACGACAGATTTTTTGAGAAACTTTTCATGGCAATTTTATTTACTCTCAGAGTTTTTTGCCAGAAATCTGCTGAGAGGAAGCCGCCGAAGAAATGTTTTTTCATATTTCGTTTTTGATGTCTGACCGGAGATTCGAACCCTGGCCTTTCGTCTAATAAGCCAACACACTACCTACTAGACTACGGCGACTTCAGGCACATAGAACATAATAACAAAGCGGAAGCAAATTACAAAGGCTGCTAAACCGAAAATTCAATTTTATTCGTATGCGAGCTTGGCAAGCCTTTGAAGTGAGGCAAACAAATGGTTTCGAACGAACTTCACCCATTTGCAAAAGAAAGATGGAATAACACAACCCTAGAACCAGATTAGATCCTCGATACATGTAAAATTAAATTTGCCTTAAACTAGGCAAAAGCTCATCTTTAGAAACTTTTAGCAGGTATAATGGGACACTAAGTGCGTACACTCGAAGACTAGGTATACCTGACAACGACTTTTGTAGAAGCTGTAATGATGAAAAAAAGAAGAGATCCATTATCTCTGCTATTTTCGTGGCCTTGGGAACCTAAAATTAAGAATTCTTGGGCACCTAGAGTATGTTAAAAGAATGTGACTAACCAAATTTGATTTTGACAGAGTATAGATCTCCATAAAACCATTATCATTACATGACGGAATAGGTAATGTCGGAGTTACCAAAAGATCTTATAGGACACAACTAAGCTATGCTCTTCAAGGCAACTACCGTTTTTAACCTCACATTGCGTATTCAGACAAACATCCCGATCAGACATCAAAAACGAAATATTAAAAATATTTCTTAGGCGACTTCCTCTCAGTAGATTTCTGGCAAAAACTCTGAGAATAAATAAAAATTGCCATGAAAAGTTTCTCAAAAAAATCTGTCGTTCGGAGACGACTTTAAACTGTAAGTCTCGCCACTCATGCATAAAAATTAACACACACAACATAAATGGTGTGAGAAGCTAGACCGTAATCCTGACTGAAGGGTTAAAATGGCCAATTATGTATGTATGCATTGCGTATTCATTCTGTGCAATGTGACATATGACATCATATGAAAACACATGTTAATTATTTTAGCTTTTTCATGTTGAAAAAGAAAAAAAATGGTAACTTTTAAACCACTGACTGTAGCCCTACGATTTCATGTTATTGTTGAAGTATTAGGATTCAATGATTCCGCCAGTTCAAAAACCGCGGCAAATAGTTTATTTTTAGGACATGCTGTCAGCTTCAGAATTGCTTCAGGCGCTTCCAATTACACCAATTATTGCAATTTCATTTGTTGACGTAACCATTGAGCTAATAATCGGCTTCATCATTGAAGATAACTTTTCAATACAAACACATTTCTCACACAGCAGGGATTTTAATAACAAAATTTATTGATTTGCACGCATTGCTCGTTTGTTACTGTGTTTATAGTCAAAATGGCAAATTTTATTGCTCAGTTTGGGTATTACCCTAGGCCATGAATATTTTTTATGCTGAGCAAATTTACATTGGGAAACCAAATGGCAAAAAAAACAAAAAAAAAATCATGCCAGTAATTTTAATGGTAATGGTTTTGCTAGTGTTAATAAAAGGATGGTTATCGTTTTTTTTTAAGGTAAGGTAAAATTTAATGTTATCGGTATTGAATTAATGACAAGTCATATTTGACGTCAGTTTTCAGCATCAAATAAAAGCAAGATAAAGATAATTAAAAGATAAATTACAAGAGATTTTATAATTTCATTCATATTTTTCCTATAAAATTATGAAATTCAAAAACAGTTTTTCATTTCAAACTTAAATAGAAGAAGAAATAATGAAATCTTATGTAAAATAAATGAAAATGAAAGAAAAAAAACTTTTATTTAGGCCTAAACAAAATAAGAAAAGAACAAAAAAAATTAAATAATTTTCTTTTAAATTAATTTATAAAACATTAACTTTAAGAAGGATTGCTGGAGTTCGGTAGGCATAGCGATAAAATAAAAGAAACTAAAATAAAAGAAAAAGGAAAATATATTTTTAATAAAGAATATAAATGAAGAGAACAACAACAACAACAACAACAACAGAAAAAACTTACTCAATATTACGCCACCAATTAAAAGAAACGGTGGCAAACAGCCCAGTGAGATGAAATAGGGAAACAATACATTGCCCAATACGGAACCAAAGCGACCAAACGTCATGATCATTATAACCACCATTGTTCTGTAAATAAATTCAAATTGTATTCATTAAATGGCAGTAGTTAGCACAAAAGCAAATGCTTGTCTTTGAATAAACACCTCTTATCACTGTTTTATCATGAAAACAATACGAAAAAAAAACAAAATCCCATAAAACTTAATTTATTTTTTTTTTCTATAAAAACAAAAAAAAAAAAACAAAAAGAAAATTCTATTCATTTTTAAAAAAACAGCATTTTTATAATAATGACAGTGATGCTGTTAGCTTTAGGCGTTTTTGTTTGTTGGCCATAAGCTAATAAGGCTCGTGCTTATAATTTGCTCAGAAGCCATTCATTTGTTTTAATTCTCCAAGGTTATGATGGAACATATGCTAGTGTTGGGGACTTGGTTAGTTGTTTTTATAGGCCATTTAATTTATAGACCAATTTAAGCCATCATCATTAACATCTGGTTACCTGGTTACCAAAAAGGTAATCAAAGCAATTTGTGATGCAATTAATACGTGTATTTATAACCGCATTAAGGGGGTACATTAATATTCACACCACTGAAATGTTATTTGGTTTTACAAAACAAAGAAATCTTTATTCTTTTCGGCACAAACAAAACTTCAATAATTTCTGTGAACAAGTCCAAACAATTTAATTTTAAACCCCTGGTACTTTTTTCTCTTGCCCAAAGCTAAAAGGCCTTAAAACCTATAGCTGTAAAGGGTGGGCCATTTAAATGTTAAAATTTTAAAATGAAACAAAACAAAAACGCCTTAAAATTTGGCAAATTTATTTTTTGTTGTTGTATAAGTATTAATATTCCGTTTAGAAATGGATATATATTTCATTCTATCATGGCTGCCACAGCTGGCCCTCCAATAGTACTTAATGTGCGATTGGTACCAATTCCTCGTGCAATTTTTCGAGTGTACTGGGGGGTTGTATTTGGCAAACTGAAGTCACGAATGTTACGCTTCACCATGCTCACTTGCTTCATGGTTAATTGGTTTGGTGACATAAACCTTCTTCCTTTAACGGCGCCCTGCGATCTAATGGTGCTCCAAAGTCACAGATTTTACGTCATTTGACATCATTCATTTCGTCAATTAAACGGCTATTAAACATTTGAGCGCAACAAACCCGATTTGGTGGCATGAGATCGCAATTTGCACCATCCTGTTGAAAACAAACATGGTTCGCATCCTTGCAAAACGTGTACCATAAAATCGATTATCATGGTGTGATAAGTGTCTCCTCCATTGGCCATAATGGTTGCGTCGTTCTCATTTATAAAGAAATAAGAACTCCGCTACACAAGCCGCATTAAAACAGTCAACCATAATGGCTGCATTGGCTTCTGAGCCCCAAATACGGAAATTGTGCTTATAACGTACCCACCAAAAAGAAACTGAGCTTCATTCGAAAACATGATACCGAGATTTTCTCGCAAAATTCAAGATAAACTGGTGCGTGAAATGTTTAATTCTTGACAACGATGACAACTTGATGTTGATGGATTCTCATGTATGCTCTCAGCCACAGCTCCCATATTTTAGCAGTAAACCTCCGCATACCGGGCACTGTATGTCCTTCTCTGTGACCAAATTTTGTACGAAAATTTCGTACAATTTCCAATCAATTGTCTTTGTTTTGGAAATAAAATTCCAATAAATCCCAACGTTGCTCAATCGTAAATCGATTTATTACGTTCAGTTGCGATAATATACTGAATTTTGTGACAGTACATAACCGGTATATGGCCCGTTATATAACTAAAGAGTAAAACACGTCATAGCTTTATTATCTTCTGGTTTTATAAGTGCTTAAGAGAAGTGCGTTGAAAATTGTTGGAAGAGATGGATTTTGAAAATCAAAGTTTACTTTTTATTTTCTTATGAATTTAGAAAATTCAAATGTGTATTGTTTGTGTACTTTTAAAATTATAAATTTACTTACTTATGTACTGAGAATAAACTTACTTTACCTCATATATGTGGGAAAATAATTCACCGAAATACCTATAATGGCTGTGGCCCCAATACTTGTTGTGCTCGTTAATGTAGAGGCCAAAATTAATGTCTGCATTTGGGTTTTGGAAAAGTACATCGCTGTGCTTGATAGTAAAGTTAATAACAAACACACTTCTAGAGAAATTAAACAAAAAAATATTAACAATTTTCCACAAAAAAAATAATTTTTTTACTTACTTAAAACCAAATGATTGCCGACTTTATTGACAACTAAGGTGACCAGAATGAAACTAGAGAATGACACCACAGCCACTATAATATTATCGGTATAGGAATCGGAGGATATATGCTAAGATGATAAAATGAAAAAAAAAATATTGAAAACTTGTTTTGAACATCAAGAAATGCGTGTCTATAACTACTACCACATCACAAGTGGGCCCATTCGTGTCCTCAGTTAGTAATTTTGTTTTATTGTAATTGTATTCCAACACTCGGCACATACTGATGTCTTTCATATTTTTATGCTCGAATTCAACCATGGTGGCAAAAATTTGTGGCAGCCATAAGCGTATGGAATTGAAACTAAACATAGGTTGAAGCAAAGAGAGAGAGAGAGAGAGAGAGAAAGGAAGAGTATTATGGTCTAACAATATTCACGTTGTAGAAGAATGTTACCCTAAGAGCAGGAAAAAAAACATCGAATATACTTGCAGCGAATATTTAAAATAAGGATTTCTGAACATAGGCCTCAATTGTGCTAGGCCCAGTAAAAATTCCTCTTTCGCTAAACGCCTCTTGTCCGAAATGCGGTTGTGTGATGCTCTAAACTCAACACTAGCGTGAAGAGAATGACGTTCAGTTTTCTTGGGATCTTCATCGCGTAGTTTTGTTATCTGAAACAGACTTTAAATTAGAATAGAAACTTAACTGCAACACATATACACACTTACTTACCGGATATGAACTCTTCGGTTTGCGTTTGTTAATCGCATAGATAGTCTTTAAACATTCCAAGGCCTCACTGTTGCGTCCATTGAACATAAGAAATTTTGGGCTTTCGGGAAAAAAAGCGTGTAATATACCACCCAACAAGGGTAATATTGCCATAATCAATAGAAATATATGCCAAGTGTGTACTGTAAGCAAAAAGCGGAAGTGATAATGAATTTTTTAATATTTATTCTTGTATTCACGTAATGTACTTCTAAAATGGGGCCATTCATAGAGAATATGATGGGGCAGTATAAGACAGGCGAGTAGCGGTAGAATAACATTGGCTGCCGAATTAATCATGCCGATCATCATCATAATACTTGTACGATATTTTACGCCATGAAATTCCGAAATATTTGACATGACCACTGCAAATGGACCACATATACTATAATATTAAACATTTTAAATAACCAGTTAGAGGGTTAATTATGTAAGCATAACTTACAAGAAACCATCGAAAAATTTAAAAATCAAAAGTTGTGTAACATTTTGACTTAAGCCGCACATTGCCATCATAATGCCATCGAGTATTAGGCCATAAACTAAAATTCTCTTACGACCCATTGTATCGGCTATAAAACCACAGGGGATGGCAGAAACTTTCATGCCTGAAAAAAAAATAAGGAAAAAATGTATTTGAAGTTGGTGGTTGAAGTAGAGTTTTGACTATCTTACCTGCAAAACACATGGCATTCAGTGTACCCTTTTGCATAAGCGTTAAATGCAAATCACATTCAGCCGTTGGTATTATATACGATATAGATGACACTGAGGATATGGTTGAAATTAGCTCAGACATCGAGACAGTTAACAGCGATATATTGAAACAACCAAAACCACATGCTGCAATAGCAGTTTCAAAATCACTTTCACTACTGCCACTTGCACGATCATCGGCACCAGACATTTGTCTACCATTTAGAACGTCGCCCGAAGCTTAAATGAGAATTAAGATTAAGAAATTAAATTTTTTCTCAAAGAAATTTGTTTTCATTGCTGCCGACCTTGAGCCATTTACAGCAGCTGGTTTTTTTTTCCAAAACTCTATCAATTTTGTTGTTCTTCTATTATAATATCTGTGTTGTGCAATCAAAATTTTATAGAAACTATAGAGTATAGGCGATAAATTTATTTGAAATTGAAGTCGAATGTTTAATTTTAATGTTTGTTTTTATTGTTTTTCTTTAATAAAATAAATTCAATATTTTATGGCAATAAAATATAACAGGGTGTTATGGAAATATTTATGAGGCAATATGTTTGAGGCAATGTCAGATATTCGAATTTTTTTTGAATTTGTATTTAAAATTGGAATAATGTCAGTCAGGTCAAATACATACATACATACATAATTGGTCATTACAACCCTTCAGTTAGTTATGTTGCGTGTGTGTTAATTTTATACATGAGCGATGGGACCTAAAGTTTAAAGTCGACTGCGAGTGATAGATTTTTGAAAAACTTTTCATGACAATTTTATTTTTTTACTCACAGAGCTTA
The DNA here is from genome assembly GCA_005959815.1 of Sarcophaga bullata. NCBI lineage: Eukaryota > Metazoa > Arthropoda > Insecta > Diptera > Sarcophagidae > Sarcophaga > Sarcophaga bullata. The sequence continues at coordinate 572,289 of QOCX01000074.1, forward strand.
TGGCAGAAATCTGCTGAGAGGAAATCAACGAAGACATATTTTTGCATAATGTCTTGGAGACGTCGGAGCTGGGGTCTGAACCGTATTCTCACATCTAATAAGCCAACACACTATCTACTAGACTACGGCGACTTAGGTCAAATGTGCACAGTTTTATTCAATTATTTATTATCCTTGTTTCATTATACGCCTTCCCTCATAACACCAGATGTCTATACGATTCAAAAATATTGAGTATATTTCATTAAGCGTTTCCTGTCTTAAAATTGAAATCAAACAAAGTGTGTAAGAGATATTATCGAAAGTTTTATTTGTTTTAAAGATCTATGGTTCAAATGCCTGCCGATGTGCGGAAGATGGTCGCTCGCGACGTCATGTCAAACATTTTCAAAGAGGATTCTTTTGCGAATGTAATGTACAGTGATGAACAAAAGTTAATGCTCTGCTCAATAATGATTTGTATGCGTGATAACGAAACCCCCCCCCCATTTTTCGTCACGTAATATCGTATTAAAAACCTCAGAGTGACTATTGTTACTAATTTGAGCAATTCTGTAACTAATTTGCCTTTCAGGATACATGGAAGTCTGATGCTAGATTCCGATACAGCCTGTAGTTTGCTGGATATATACATGCTGTCCAACTGTGGAGCTTTGATGTCACCTAACAAATTTATGCTCTGTGTGTTGTTTCTTGTATATCGGGAGTATATACAAGACATATGATATATATTGTCCGGGTGTTTGGATCACACAATTGCCCAAATAGTGACATTTCTATCACTCCAGCTGCTGATCTGCTTTGGATCGTTTGTAATTCATTAAATTTTTACTGGCAAGTAATTCAATGATTTTTCTGTTCCGTTCTACCAGATTATTCAACTATCTTCCATTGTCGTCCTTTGTCATTTTCTTGACTTGTTTGTCGCGCGCGCAAATTTGAGCGTGGATCCTTGGCTTCCTTGCCCAGTTCTAGTCATATTTAAAAGCTTCATTCATTAGATTCTTTAAGTCAAATCAGCCCGATGTCAGCTATACTTAATCTTAACCCTAAATTGGTCATTTTATTATTCTAGTAATCCCTATAAAAACTTTAATCCCCAAGAACTTTAACTTTTGTCAGCCATTATTACTGATTTATCCAACAATAAGCATGGGCTTGTCTAAATATATTTCGTCATAAAGGCATAAATACCGTTACATCTTATAATAAAAATAAAAAAATTATTGTATTTAGTTTTGTTGTTGTTTTAACTTTTTATTAATTTTTTTTTTTAAAATTCTTTTTTTATTTTAAATTCTTTTTAAATTCTTATTTATTTACATTAAAATTCTAGGCAAATGTTGTTATTTACAATTTTCTTTATTTTAAATTAAATTTAAAATATTTTTTTTTACATTTTATATTTTAATTACACTGTGCTACACAAACAAAATAATGCATGAGTACCATACAATTATTTTCCAGAGTATTTCCTTCGTCAGTGATGAGAGTTTATTATATCACAGTGTGTGTCATTTGTTTATTGTTTTTGAAACAGTAATCTTTGGATTTAAACTACATTAATTGTATACAAACAACAAAAATTTATATTTATTTACATACATACACAAACAAACAATAATACATAATTGTTATTATTTAAATAAATTTCATATTTATCAGTCACAAGTATACATTTTATTTGTATTGTATTCGAAGAGCATACATATATCTATTTAACCTATCCAACTACACTGTGCTACAATAGTTATTTATGACAAAAGTATATGTTCTATTGATGCATCCGCATCATCACAAAATCTACATACTGACTTTCGAGACATTTCTCAGTCTGAACAAGTGTACTTTTCGTCTAGTATGACCTGTCAAAAGATCGATTAATACATAGATACATACATACATATGTAATTGGCCATTACAACCCCTTAAGTTATGACTACAACCTAGCTTCTTACATCACATCTGTTCATTTATGTTGTGTGCGTTAATTTTCTACATAAGTGGCGGGACCTACAATTTACAGTCGAGTCCGAACGACAGATTTTTCAGATATTTTTCATGGCAATTTTAAAATGTCACCAGAGTTTTTGCCAGAAATATACAGAGAGGAAGTCGCCGTTGTCGTTTTGTTGGAGACGTCTGACTTCAATTTCTTCCATTTATTACAGTATAGTCTGATACATCACTTAAATTAACCAATAACAGTTTAAATTGCATCAAACCCGTTTATCTGAAGAGGATACCCACTTCTATCGATCGTCCAAATATCTCTTCCCATTTCGTAGAAAGTCTCTGGTCACATCGAAACAGTAGAAGCTACCTTTTAAAATACTGTGTATATAGTTTTCAACATTGTGTGAACATTTTTTTAAAAATATATTATTTTATCGATGCTGAGATGAGAAACCTGGTTCAAATCACAGCTTAGATATATATTTCTTTTATCGAATTCCTCTTACTTTTCAGGTAAAAACTTTGAGAGTAAATAAAATTGCCGGTATCGACTTTAAACTGCAGGTCCTACCACTCATGGATAAAATGAACGTACGTAACATGTCTGATGTGACATGTTAGGTTAGGCAATTCTGTTTAAAGGGTTGTAATGACCAATTATGATAAAGATTCTTTTGCGAAGAAGATAAAATAAAATTTTCTTTTAGTCATGAATAATTGTTGCACAGTGTCTAAGTGTTTTGTATGCAAAAAAAAAAACATTTAAATTTTTTATAATTAAAATTTCTCATAAGGAATCGATGTGTATATTGTGTATCCTTTTCTTTAATTTTAAATGTTCTTTTAACATCTTCTTCTTTGTTTGTTGTTCATAGTTTTTTTTTTAATTTCTTTTTTAAATTATGCAAT